>CAUYQG010170374.1:0-13064 GCA_963574415.1 Tarsius wallacei | reverse complement strand
AGGCGGGTCTCGAACCCGCGGGCTCAGGCAATCCACTCACCTCAGCCTCCCAAGGCGCGGGATTACAGACTGAGCCACTGAGCCCGGCTATTTTTGAAATATTTTTAGCTGTCATTTCTTCATTTCTGAGCTTCAGCATTCCTGGATTTGGTGATTGGAGAGATGTAACTCCATATGGGATTTTCTACGTTGGGCTTTGCCTCTTACAAATTAAATGTGTTCTGGGCAGAGGGGGCATTTCCTGGTCAGCATCACCTTCTAGCATTGGCCTATCAGGAGCCCATGGGAGGAGCCCCCTGCCATTACACTCTGCACAAAGGCAGGTGGGGCTTCCATACAGACGCCATAGCCTCACAAGAGGGTTCTTGAACACAGACACGACACGGCCGCCAAGGAAGAGCGAGGAAGACGGGAAGGAGTACCACTTCATCTCAACGGAGGAGATGACCAGGAACATCTCTGCCAACGAGTTCTTGGAGTTTGGCAGTTACCAGGGCAACATGTTTGGCACCAAATTCGAAACAGTGCACCAGATTCACCAGCAGGACAAGGTTGCCATCCTTGACATTGAGCCCCAGGTGAGTAGGCCCAAGGAGTGAGTAGACTTGGCCACACTAGGGTTGGGGAAGGCAGTGCTGAGCAGTGTGCTGGGAATCTCCTGGGAGTTTGGGGCTGGTCAGTTCTTTTAGTGGGGTCAGCTTGGCACGAGAACAGTACTGGGAATGATGGAAAATAGCATTGGAATAAAGCCCAAAACTGCTTAGCAGGAATCTTTCATGACAGCTAGGCTTTTGGGTTTTCTTTCACTCTCTCCTTTTCTTCTGTCTTCCCTTTTCCTAGACCCTGAAGATCGTCCGGACAGCAGAACTTTCACCTTTCATTGTGTTCATTGCACCTACTGACCAGGGCACTCAGGTAGGAAGGCAAGACTTGTGCAGGGGTCAGGTGTGGGGGTTCACCTGCTCTGGGCCTGCCCAGCCTAGGACATCAGTCCAGATCATTGACCAAGGAAGCAAATGGCATGCGCATTTTATTCATTCAACGGATAGTTGTTAAAGCACTGGTTAGGCCAGTGCCCATGCTAGGGAACGGGGAACAAAGCAGACCAGGCCCAGTCATTATTCCAGAGGCTTATGGGTCCAGTGGTGGGGATGGACGGTTGATCAATTCTTGATACTCTGGTGATGCCGGCTCAGGCAGGGTGAGCTGGGATGGACAGAGGCAGACTTGAAGCCACCCTGGGAACAGTGTGGCTGTGGGGACAGGAAGGAGGCCAGGAATGTATGGAAAAGCCTCTCCTGTTCCCCTCCACTCAGTCCTACCAGTGTGTAAAGAACCCCAGCAGCTGCGTGGTCTATTGTGTGTATTTGTGTATTATATACACACAACATGTGTATTTTAGTTGGGATCTCACTGTATTGCCCAGGCTAGAATGTGATGGCATGATCATGGTTCACTGTAGCCTCAACCTTGTGGGCTCAAGCCATACTCCCACGTCAGCCTCCCAAGCCACTACGCCCAGCTAATTTTTTGAATTTTTTTTTAGTTTTGAGGTCTTGCTGTGTTGCCCACGCTAGTCTCCAACTCCTGGGTTCAAGCAATCCTCCTGTCTCAGCCTCCCGAAGTGCTGGGATTACAGGTTTAATCACAATTACTTAGTTTAATCATTCACTTGTCATTGGCCATTGGGTTGTTTTAAACATCAATTATTGTCAACAATACTGCCATCAATAGCCCCATACGTGTGGCATTTCAAATGCGTGCAGATACTTCTGTAGGAAGAACTCCAAGTAGGATCACTGGGTCCAAGAGCACTCCCCCCGCCCTGCCCCCAGTTTGGCATGTCTTTTTTTTTTTTTTTTTTTGAGTTGGAGTCTCAGTCTGTCGCCCAGACTGGAGTGCAGTGGCCGCTCCCGGCCACCGCAGCCTCGACCTGCTGGGCTCCGGCGATCCTTCCGCCTCAGCCTTCCAAGTGGCTGGAACTACAGGCGCACCCTGCCATGCCTGGCTAATTTTTGATTTATTGTAGAGATGAGGTCTCGCCAAGTTGCCCAGGCGGGTCTCGAACCTGCGGGCTCAGGCAATCCACTCACCTCAGCCTCCCAAGGCGCGGGATTACAGGCTGAGCCACCGAGCCCGGCGGCATGTCTTTTGGTATTTTTGATCTGTCTTCATGGCTGCTTGGTTTTGGGTCAAAGAAAGAGGCTTGGGATTGTATATATGTTTTGTTTTGTTGAACCAGAGCTGACTCAGAAAAGGCCTTTGTTTTGGGATCGCAGCTCTGGTTTTTGCTGAAATGGCTCGCCCACATTCGAAGGGCATGGGATGTTGAAGGATGTGAACTGGGCGATAGATGCTGGTGAAGTCCATGCTGTCTCTCCGTGGTTGTTGCTCTTCCAGAGGGCTGATTACGTGAACCCAGGGTTAGGTTGGGCCCCTGAGATTGCCGTGGTCTTTACTGTCTCTGCCTGCCATTTTCCCAAGCATCCTCTTCTGAGATCGAGTCTTTATGTATGATACGTGGCTGAGCAGTACTACTAGCAAATGCCTTTAAAAAACTTGTCACTGGCCTCTCCGGGGGGCCATATCATTGGCTGGGGGGCAGCACAGCCTGCCTCATCGGTGACTTTTTCTTATAGACGGAAGCCCTGCAGCAGCTGCAGAAGGACTCCGAGGCCATCCGCAGCCAGTATGCTCACTACTTTGACCTCTCGCTCGTCAACAATGGTGTCGATGAAACCCTTAAGAAATTGCAAGAAGCCTTTGATCAAGCGTGCAGTTCTCCACAGTGGGTGCCTGTCTCCTGGGTTTACTAAGCTTGCAGACTGGGGACCCACTACGTGCCCCTCTGCAGCACTTGGGACTCCATTCCCCTTGCTTTAAGACAGGGCTGCTCCTAGTTTTGTGTCAGCTTCGCGCTCTCTGCAACTACCCTAATTAAGACAGTAGGATTCAGTCTTCTTTCTCAGGCTCCAAGAGGGCTGGGTTCGATTTCTCTGATAGATGGGGCCCCCACTGATCTGGATTCCAAAAGGGTCTCTGGAAACTGGGGGTAAGAAGTGCTGTCAGAATGTAACTGCTAATCAGAGATCCAGTTCCTCCACAGCTTGCCCTAGCTCACCTTCAATTATACCAGGCATTTCATTTGTCTTTTTACTTTGAAGAAAGCGTTTTTTAACTGCCACTTTCTAAAATGCCAAAATGAAACATCTGTGCAGTAGAATGTCTGCTCTAGGAAAACCCTCAAAAGCAATAAAAATGCTGTGTGAAAATGCCAATGACCTTGTAACTCTCTGCCTTTCCACCTGCACTACAAATCTCTGGAAAGGGAAATGTCACCCCTTGCACTTAAACTTGTAGACACTGGCATCAACACAAGATGCCTCTCCTGGGTTCAGATGGGACTTCATGCCCCACTGCACAGCTCCGGTGGCTGGTGCCCATAGAGAAAAAAATCATTTTAAGGTTGTCTTATCTGGGCAGGAGCCCATCGTGGGTACACATTTAATCTTGCAGCTAAAACGTTTAGAAGAAAAACCAGGGCCAGCGTCCCCGCTGCATACTGACCCATCACATGGCCACATCTTGGCCTCTCCTTGCTGCATCCAAAGACTCCCCCACAAGGAGCCTCCTGTATTCTCTCCTGGCTTTTAATACCAAGTTGGAAGCAATCCTAGACATTTCTCCCACTAACAATCTGTCACCAATACCTTGATTCCTAAACATCCCCATCCCCAGCTTCTTTCACCCCACTCACTCTGCCACCAGCACTGGAAGTGACAGCTTCGGCAAGCTCCTGTCAGGGTCCGTGTTCAGATGTGTCTGCAGATCTGTGCCCTGCCCATCTCCAGACACACTCACTGATACCCTCCTACCAGGGCCACTACATGGAACACATCACCCTGTGCTGCGGAGAGATCACTTGCCTGTGATGATCATGCCCCTTGGTATCTGATCCCACATCAGATGATAGGCCCTAAGGTGAATGGTGTAAGATACAGAGAAATGTAAAACCAGCCAAACAAAGGAAAAGCATCAAATTTCAAACAGGACATAAAGGTCTCCAGATTTATAATCAAAATATTTTTATTTATGTTGAAGTCTTATTCTGTCACCCAGACTGGAGTGTAGTGGCATCACAGCCACTGCAGCCTCAGCCTCCTGAGTAGCTGGGACCACAGGCACACACCACCACGCCTGGGTAATTTTTTAAGTTTTTAAAATTTTTTGTACAGATGAGGTCTTGCTATATTGCCAAGGCTGGTCTCCAACTCCTGGCGTAAAGTGATCCTCCCACCTCGGCATCCCAAAGTGCTGAGATTTCAGGTGTGAGCCATCACGCCTGGCCCAAAATATTTTATATTTTTTGCTTTGCTAGTTCGAGATCACCAACAATAAGAAAACCCAACAGGAATACTTAAAAAACTTAACAAGTCAATTTTAATCAGT
Organism: Tarsius wallacei; assembly: GCA_963574415.1. NCBI lineage: Eukaryota > Metazoa > Chordata > Mammalia > Primates > Tarsiidae > Tarsius > Tarsius wallacei. Next base: position 8,615 of record CAUYQG010170374.1, on the reverse strand, counting down.
AAAAATTACAACAGTCTTCTCCCAGCAACGAGCAAGTTCACTCTTTAAAAGTAAGTGAGGGCTAGAACAAGAGGGTAGGAATGGTTCAGCTTGTCACACACAAAAGTAGCCAAATGGATATAGGTGAACACAGCCGTACACACGAGCTTTGAAGAAGTGCACAAAGGACTGACTGCTGGGCCAGAACCAAGAAAGAAAGCTACCTGGCCTGCCTGGCCTACCCCCCGACACCAGAATAGGCCACTGTCCTCACAGGACACTGGAGACAAGATTCAGCTACATTCTTGCACTCACTGAGGGCTCTACACCATTTCAAGAGCAGACTTTTGTTTTAAACGGGACTTTTTAAAAAAGCAAAGCAGGACAGGACTATGATGTTCACACGGCCATTAGCACGCAGTCGCAGTTACCGGGTTTGGAGGCTTCCCGACTCAAACAAGCGGAGAAGTTGTTGGCATAGAATCTGCCTCACATCACCCACATCCTTAAAACAGGACAAGATGGGACGACCACACCAGGTAACACCACCGAGGTCTCAAGGAGCAGCTGAAATGTGCCGGAACTCTCTACCCTGTCCAGGACCTATGTTCCGCTCCCTCAACGACAAAAGGAACTATGTTTCTCACTAAGGCCTTAATTTCTCCTCCCAGCTGGACACCAAGCTTAAAGTGGTCTTCACTACTACTCAGAAACAACTTCCACTTCTTTTGCTTTCTTCTTTTTCTTCTTCTTTTTGGTGGTGTCACTGTCCTAGAGAGAAAGAGAAAAAAAGCTCACAGCATCCATCAACAGAACATTTATGACTCTCCCAAAAGAAAATCTGGTAACGTCCACACAGTTAACTAAGCTTCTGCAGTATCTGTAAAGATAGGTTACAAAAATACTACACGTGACACGAAGTTCTGTGAACTTTTCAGTGACACCCTAGAGGTTGACCTTCACAAGTAGAAACCTTCAGCTCACCAAGCTACACACCCTCCCCACACACTATCAACAGAGCTGTAACTATGGCCAGTCACCATAAGTCACTAGGAAGAGTTTAAGACAAAGGCCAGGTGCCTCTATCTGTCCACCCCACGGGCAAGGGAAGATCAGAGGCATCATTCATCCAAGAGTAACAAAGTGCCCGCCGGGGCAAGGCTTTCCCCACCCAAAGACTGAGCCCCAGGAGCCTGAAAGAGTTTGTACGTACTCCATCTCCAGGCTCGCCACCACTCTCCAGAGCTGCTTTGGCCTTTTTGTCCTTCTTATTCTTCTTCTTTTCCTTCCTGATCACCTGGGGAGCTGCTGGTGGGGTCTCATCACTTTCGCTCTCACTTTCTCGCTTCCGCTGAAATGAAAGCAACTGGTCAAAAATTAGATCTTGGGCAACAATAGACAGGAAAGGCTCGGGAAGTCACCCGACTGGATCTGGATCCAACAGTGCAGTTTCTGATCACAAACCCCAGCGGGACTTTCTGTTTACCGAGGACTGGAAGACAGACTCGTCCCAAAGTCCGAGAAGCTGTGGGGCACAACAGGAGCACCAGGGGGCTTCCTTGAGGACTGAAAGGCCAAGGAGCCGTTTCTCTCGTGGAGGGTGGGCTTAGAGGTCCTTGTATTCTATGTACTCCCAAAGTACTCAAAGAAAGCGGACAAAGCAGTAACTCACTCAGCCTGTTGTGAGGCACTTAGTACCACCTAAGGGTTCGGAGTGCTGAGTTTTGTATGGCCTTGAGTGTCAACTACAACCTGCCATGGCCTGATTCCAACACACCTGTGCTACCACTTGACCCAGGGTGGAGGCCAGAGGAACATATGTACCACCATCCGTTCTATCCCAGTGCTGGGGCCAGAGCTGAGGTGGGAGTCTAGGCTAGCTGGATTCCCAAGCCCACACTCCTAGCAGACATGATGGAATACAAATCAGAGGAGCCCACAGAGCCCAAGCAAGTGACACCATCACCTGGGTGTGTACTGCAGCTCTGATGCAGGTGACACACACTGCTACGCCAAGCTCGGATACACTTCTTAGCATCACCCCCCTCGACACATTTCAAACGGGTCACAGCCCGCCACTCACCTTTGAGGCTTTTGCTGCTTCAGCAACTACCTGTGGCGCTTTCACCACTTCAGCCACTGTGGACGGAGCTTTTCCTGCTTCAGTAGCCACCTCTCTCTTGGAAGAATCACTGAACGAGAAGAGGGGGCAAGAGGTCACTCACTGAACAGCCTCCCAGGGCAGGACTGATGCATCTCAGATATGCAGCGGTATCTGGCAAGTCTAAGGCCACCATCAAAATACTGACGCTGGACAGAAGAACTCACCACTTACTGTTGCAGACTGACTCCCTCTAGAGTCCCATGAGCCAGACTAGAAAGGGATAACTGTCTGCTGTGCAGGCCAGAGCCCCTCACTGGCCTGGACGGCCAAGGCCTCAGGAGCCACAGCCCCAGACTAAGTCCCCACCCCTTCCCTGGGCTCTACGATCTCTGTCCTCACCTGTCCTCGATGTGCTCCTGCATCCAAATGGCAAGCTTGCTGTCTCTACCCATCCTGTCCTCATCTGTTGTTGACATACCTTCATGTCAAAGCAGCAAGCATGCCCTCACCTCTGGCCCTCACCTGTAGTCAACGTACTCCTGCTTCCAGGAAGCAGGTGTGCTGTCTGTGGGTTTGCCGTGCTTGTCCAGAAGGCCCTGTTTGATCATCAGCTTCTTCTGACTTGCCTGGTGGAGCATCGGGGTTTCAATATTACAACGGTGCCAACATAGAAAGCAGGCCTTACGACTGCACAGAGAGGCACAGGGAGGCACAGGGAGGCACAGGGAAGCTCCCCCCTTGTGTATTCTCAGCAGGGTCTCAAATACCTCTGCAAAGCGGTTCAGAACTTAATCACTCTACCAAAAAGACACCTCCATGTGCATGTTTATTGCCACTCTATTCACAATAGCAAAAACACGGAACCAACCCTGCTGCCCATTGAAAGTGAACTGGATAAAGAAAATGTATACATATACACGGAGAGAGTATTACACAGTCACAAAGAACAAAATCATGGCCTTCGCAGCAACTTGGATGCACTGTTGGAGACCATCAGACTAAGTGAGCTATCACAGAAACAAAGAACTGAATACTGCATGTTCTCAGTCAAAAGTGGGCCCTGAATACTATTCACATTAGTGCAAGAGCAGGGTCGGCAGTCACTGGGCACTGCTGAGGAAGGCACGTGGCAACACACTGAGTACCTGGCTCACTACTAGGGGGAGTGAGGGCCACCTAGAAGCCCAAACTTCACCTGCATGTGACCTACTTATGTAGTAAATCCTCACTTGTAGCCCACAACCCTACAGTGAGTAAATAAATTAAAACAAAAACAACCACACCCACTGTTTCCAGAGGAGCAAACACATGACTTGTTGACAGTCAAAACATTTTGTGACATACACACCCCACTCCAGTCACTCTATTCTTTGGCCACAGGGCTTTGCATATGCTGTTCCACGGCCCTGAACTCTTTCCTCCTCTCACCAACATTTAACCCACCCTTCACACTGGTGTAGCTGAATAGATGATCCCTTGCCCAGACCCCCTGACCATGTCCAGCTCCTCACTGTGGACTCTCCAGGTGGCAGGCACATCTCAATAGCCACTAGAATGGCTGAAATTCACCATTCCACTGTGTGACTACTGAGTACTGCCCAACTGTTTCCCCCCATTAGACTGCAGTCTCTAAGGTCAAATCAAGGGCCCATTTCCACCACCATGGACAACCCACAGCCAGCACAATACAAAGCTGTGGTGGCAAGGATGCACACCAGGAGCTGTCTGAGTGAGTTCCACAATGCCAAACAAAGTAACTCGGCAGGGCACACAACCCCGTCCCACTTACCTTTGGACCTAAACCCCACTTTCGAGGGTAAGTATCTCTCTCCATGATCACTCTCTTGATCTTGGCTACTATACCATGGTCGCAGGTAGAGATCACTGCTGTGGTCATTAGCGCAATAGCTGCAGGCATTGAAGAAAGAATGATCTGAATGAGAAAGGCCTGGTAACCAATGAGCCCCAATTCCACTGCTTTCTGCCACTTCACAACCCATTTAGAACTCTTGAGCTCTACTCCTTGAACTGGGATTTCTTTTGTGCGGGATGTACACATGGAGAAAACTCTCTGTTATCGGAAGGAAGTCCCTGAAATTCTGTTGAAACTTCCCAAGTTAAAAAACGCCTAACCAAGGCACTAAAGGTACACATGGCAGGCTTGTGACTCAGGACATTATGGGAATGCATGCATACCCTTCAAGGGCACAGATCCTTTGAAGTTTTAAGGATCCCTCTTCTGCACTGCCCACGGGAAAGATCCTGATGACATGTCTCATTTCTGCTCTGATTTATTAAGAGGGCACAGAGATTCTAAAGTCTCAAGGGACAATCCAACGGTAGCTAAACACTCACAAGTTCAAAACCACTCATACTAATAATCACAGGTTAACAGCAAGCAGACAAGGCTCTTTATTTCCATTACCATCGACAGCTGTTTCTTACTCTTCGCTGATGATCTGTCTTCTCACTGGAAAGCCAAGTGGGGACAGGGGCCTACTTGTGTGCAAAGGAAACCCCACTTACCTCCTCCTCACCTGTATCTAAATGACCTGTCCCTTCACTGTGACCACCCATAAAGACCCCAGGAAACACCATGATTAGGTCAACAAGGGACCAGGGCTTGGGGACTCATTCAGTGAGTCTGGCTCTGCAGGTACAGAAGGGTGTCCCAACTCCAGAACTGGAGGGCACCATCCCCTTACCCATGCAGATTGCTTCCCCTTTGGTAGTGATGACCACAACCTCCTGATTGACCTCAATGCCATCTTCGTACCGCAGAACACCTGGAAGCATGATCTTGGCCCCATAGCAGATAGCATTCACCTGCAGAGATGGCATCCTGTGAGGGCCCCAGCCAAGCTCTTCATCCCATTCCCACACCAGAATAAAGGAGAACAGGAGGGAGGGGTGTGAAAGCAGGAAATAGGGCTAATGACACTGATAGCCCACTGGCCACAATGGAGCTCGAAGGGACACAAAACAGCAGCAACCACCTAATTATGTGCCAGGCACTGCTCTAAGCATTGTATACACGGCTGTCGAGTATTAAAGATGTTAACAGGTTCCCAAAAAACTTGCAAATAGGATTACTGAGGCCTACTGAACCAATCACATGAAAGTTTTGGTGTAGAACTTATGGGTCAATAGGCACCAGTGACGGCCACGTCTCTAGGAGGTAAAAGGCACCCAAAGTATCTGTTTCATGTCATCTCCACTCACCTAGCACTCTTGCTGATCATATTCTACCTTTCTCTTAAATTCACCCGGAAGCTACCAGTTTGACAAGAAGGGTACATCACGTTTATGCTGTTCACTGTTTTATGTGGCTTTATCTTTTTTGGACTATTATAGTGCTATGTTTCAGTATACTCCTTAAAGTTCCTTTTTTTTTTTAAATTATGGACTATAACTTGAATATGAGTAACTGTCAGGCTCAAATATTCAATATCCAGACAATTTAATCCCTTAAGTTAGAGATAAATTTTTTTTTTCCGAGTTGGAGTCTCACTCTGTCGCCCAGACTGGAGTGCAGTGGCCGCTCCTGGCCGCTGCAGCCTCGACCTGCTGGGCTCCAGCAACCCTTCCGCCTCAGCCTGCCAAGTAGCTGGAACTACAGGCGCACGCTACCACGCCCGGCTAGTTTTTGATTTATTGTAGAGATGAGGTCTTGCCAAGTTGCCCAGGTGGGTCTCGAACCCGCGGGCTCAGGCAATCCACTCACCTCAGCCTCCCAAAGCGCGGGATTTCAGGCTGAGCCACTGAGCCCGGTGAGATAATTTTTAACAGCTCCATAGTATTTAACAAAAATAGATTATGAACTGGGCCACAAAGACAACATTAATTTATAAAAGGCCACATCCTCTGATAATAAAAATTAGAGATAAAAAGGTTATCTAAAAAATTCTGGACTAGTTATAAAAGAACCTCATTCTTAAATCACCACAGAAAGGGAAACAAACTGAAATAATTAACTGCATATTTACTTGCATTATTAAGAAGACTCAATTATAAGGCTGTTTAGTTAAGGAAAGGGCTTGATAAGCTCACTGAAGTTTAGGTTTTACAGCCTAGAACTACAAATTTAAACAGAACAAAACTTTATTGAAATTCCTATGGGTCAAATAACTGCTATTATAGCTCTGAAACTCTCTAGTCCCAATATTTTTTTAATCAAAACAACCTTTCCTGACAATAATTTAAATAAATCAAGATTTCTTAGGCACAAGCAGAATTACAGGAGGGCAAATTGATAATTTATGTTATATATTTATTTGATAATCTGTTACTTGAACCAAGGTACTTATTTTGGGAGAACACCTGTCAATGTTTAATTAGTTTGCCTTATTTTGAAATGGAAGTAGGCCTACCATTAAAACTTTTACTTTATTTTTATTTATTGTTTTCTTTTCTCTCTTTAAGTTCTGAGATCCTTTCTTCTGCTTGTTTTAAAAACTTTTACTTTACATTAGCATACTTGGTTTTGACTTATGTTTAGTCATAAATGCTTTCAATAACAAAGGAATCCAGCATACAACCTATGAAAAGCCAAAAAGAAACACAGTAAACCCCAAGGAAACTAAAGGACCAAGCCTCATCTTTGGAGTTACATTCTGTCCAAACGTGGACTCCTAACCCAGAACTTACTGCACTGTCTTTCATAACCAGCCGTTTGTGAGACGTCAACAGCTTTTCCAAAGGGTACACAACTCGTCGCAGGTAACTCTCATCCTTGTGGTTATCATACAGCCACTGGGCATCGAGCACATCATGCATCGTCACCATGTGGTCCTGAAAAACAGTCCGTCAGACTCCAAATTCCTAAAACTGAATGTAACTTGTCTGTGAGTTCAAGCTCAGAGAGTCTTCAGCCTCTCCAGTGTCGTGTCTCTTTTGGACATGTCAACTATTGCTGTATTAGATCTAAGCAGGTATTTTTGTAGGCTGGGAGGCAAATGAATAGAATATTATTTTCTATCCACTCATGTCTCCTAGCCCATTTCAATGTCCCAAAGTTTAATTAACAGAACAGGGAAGGCTGCCCTGGACTGAACTCAACACTTTGGAAAGTGCCTTTCCCGGGACAAGAAGCAAGTAGAGTTCCAGCAAGGGCTGGAGGACATTAGGAGCCAGCTCGAAAACTTCCAGTCCCATAATGGCCTACCTTTTCACTCATGACTCCAGAACGAACCCTTCGAAGTTCCTGCATCTGACCTCCAACTCCCAGTAACAAACCAAGGTGCACACACAGTGTCCGAATGTAGGTGCCAGCCTCACAGCTCACCCAAAAGATTCCTAAGACACACAAAGAAAAGTAGCACCTATTTTCCAACATATTACTGGTTGACAAACACAGAGTTATCCTTCATCTGAGCCATCAAGATTAGAGATGTCAGACACAGGCCATGACTGCACGACATGCTAAGGGCAACAACTTTTTAAAAAAAATACAGACATCTGCTATACTGAAAGATTAGTTCTATTACTAGCAAGTGGAGTTGCAGAACATAAATTCTGACTGTAAATAAATACATGCAAAGCATTTTTCTGAAGCACATTTTGTGCCCTTTGAACAAAGCGCCAAACTTCACAAATGCAGAATGAAAAGAAGCATGCAACTTTACCAAAAGCAGGCATCAGAAAAGGTGTTAAAAGCCACCTAACTTCACTAGGCACTCTTTACTTTTTAAACAAGAGACAACAAAAGATATCGTCCACAAACAATATCACAGCTCCACGGCAGGTTTCAGAACGCCTTCAACTTCAAGAACGTCTGTCCACTCTTAACACAACAGATTCCTCAAGAATGTGGTTGGACCCACTTGTGGTCTATGTCGCTTCAGTTCCTCCTAGGCCTAATGACCCACCTAATCTTCTTTCAGGATCATATTCGATCATTTTGCTCTCGTAGATGGTCCTCACTCGGAGCTGCCTCTTTACTGCAGCAATAAGTGGGGGTCGCTGGAATAGGGCTCCCGTCAGAGTTTCTAGGGCCTAAGAACAAGCATAAACCGAACCAAACATTTTCAGTAAAAAGGACATGGCGCTGCCATCTGAAGTCCACTGAGAAGGGCACAAGAGAGGTTAGCCAGGAAAGCTGACCCTGTGCAGAGGTTTAGGGGCTGAGACTCAAGTCGCCCAAGGGTATCCTCCCTACAATCCAGACTTACCCTAGAAAGCTGGGTCCCCCCTTCAATAGCACTGTGCAGCCGGACAATCCCCACATACTCTTTGCCTGGAAAATGACAGAAGAGTAGTCAGGTGTGGCCACTGAATTTTCTGTATTTTTTACATGCCCAATCACTCCCATTTTGCACAGCAGGAAAAGCAGGCAATTCGACCTCACGTTTCTGCAAAATCTGCATTAAGACAGATTTCATGGTGATGACATGGGAAAGCAATGAGGACACTTTCTCTCACTGGGAGTTGCACGTACTGACAGAACAGCTGGGAGTTCCCAATGAAGAGCCTGTCTGGAAAACACCTTGCCAGATAAGAAGGAAAGTTTTCTCAGATGAAAATGGGTGGGGGG
>CAUYQG010170370.1:0-23597 GCA_963574415.1 Tarsius wallacei | reverse complement strand
TATACCACCTTTTTTGAATATGTTTAGAACTTCAGAAGCGTTTGGAAGCTACAAACTTATTTTGTAAGCATAGAAATATATTTTTCATAGAGTGTGAACATGCCAAAATAGCTTTTATACATTTGTAATGAAGACCACAAGATCAGCATGAGACTTGTTTATTTCCTTCAGCATAATGTGAGGATGAAAAGGCGTTTTATTTTTCTCTAAGAAAGATGCAAGTGGAAATAGAATGAAAACATATTGGTTATGGTGGATGGTTTTTGAGATGTGTTGTTGGATCCGGTTTGCTAGAATCTTGCTGAGAATTTTAGCATCTATGTTCATCAAGGATACTGGCCTGTAGTTCTCTTTCTTTGTTGGATCTTTACCTTGTTTGGGTATCAATGTGATGTTAGTTTGATAAAAATTATTTGGGAAGAGTTCCATCTTTCTCGATTGCCTGGAATACTTTTAATAGGATTGATATCAGCTCCTCCTTGGATGTTTTGTAAAATTCGGCTGGAAAGTCATTTGTTCCAGGACTTTTTTTGTAGGTAGTTTTCTTATAACATAGTCGATTTCCTGGATTGTTGTTGGTCTATTTAGGGTCTTGGTTTTTTCTTGTTTCAACCTGGGGAGGTTGTGTGATGTCAGAAAGTCCTGCAGTTCCTTTAGGTTTTCAAGTTTGTTTCCATACAAGTGTATAAAAATGCTCAACCTCACTTGTCATCAAAGAAATGTGAATTAAAATCACACTGAGTTACTACCTAACTCCAGTCAGGATGGCCATCATCAATAACTCAAAAAATAATAGATGCTGGAAAGGATGTGAGGAAAAGGGAACACATCTACACTGTTGGTGGGAGCGTAAACTAGTACAATCCTGCAGTTCCCCTACTGGAAATTTACCCTGAGGAACTCAAATCATTCTATGAAAAAGATACCTGCACACGCATGTTTATTGCAGCATTATTCACAGTAGCAAAAACATGGAACCAACCATGCTGCCCATCGAAAGAAGACTAGATAAAAAAAAGTGGTACATATGAACAATGGAATATTATGCAGTCATAAAGAAGAACAAAATTATGAATTTTGCAGCAACTTGAATGAATTTAGGGTCTATAACACTGAATGATCTATCGCAGAAACAAAGAACTGAGTATCACATGTTCTCACTCATAAGTGAACCTTGAACAATTATCATAAAACTATAAGAAAAGGACTGGCAGTAGTGGGAAACTGCTGGGGGGGGGGGCACACCTTATCAACAAGGTTACCTGCATAATGAACATTTGTATACCTAACCCTGAATTGTACCCCACCTCTTTAAAATAAAAAATTTTAAAAAAGAAATGTATTTGTAAATATTCACATTGGACATGTGGAAAATTCTTGATCCTTTGCTAATGTCTACCTGAATATTTTCCTTCAAGATGTTATAAACACCAATGTGTATCGGGATGTTTAAGTTAAAAGCTCTGCAAGAGAAATGAATGCATCTTATATGCCCTCAATGTAACACACGCGTGTGCGCGCACACACACACACCCACCCACCCACACACACACACACACACAGACACACAGGCAAACACACACACACACATATACGCACAATTTACTTTCATAGCTTGTGATTTAACTTGTTTTGTTTGAAATATTTCCATGATATATGAATCAATATTGAACACTTTATTCTCTAATTCATTGAGAGGAATTTGGTGTCAAATATGTTCTTGTACAGGCTGACAGTAATGTAGATTCCTACAGATGATGAAATTGTTGAAAATAAAAATCCACACGTGTTTTCTAGTACATTTTGTACTTTATTTTATTTGATCCTCATAATACTTCTGTAAGGTAGATTGGACTATTGTAGTGTATGTTAAATGGTGAACCCACCAAATATACCTATGTTCTAATCCCTGGAGCCTGTGAGTATTACCTTATATGGTACACAAATATTAGTTATATGGTATTTAATTTGGAAAAATTGGTGTTTATAAATCCAATTAAATTTAAAATCTTGAGATGAGGAAATAAACCTGGATTATCCAGATGGATCCTAAATCCAATTAGAAGTGATCTTTTAAGAAACAGCAGAGGGAGATTCAACACAAACAGAAGAGGAGAACACGTAGAAAAGAAGGCCATGTGGAAACTGATGCAAAGATTGGAGTTATGCAGCCATAAACCAAGAAATGTCTGCAACTACCAAAGCTGGAAGAGGTAAATGATTTTATTTCAGAGACTCTGGAGGGAGGAAGTGAAACTCAGTTTACATTTTGGTTTTGGACTTCTGGCCTCCAGAACTATGAGATAATTAATTTCCATTGTATTAAGTCAATTTATTAGGGCAGCCACAGGAAGCTTATGTAAGTATCAAGTCTATTCAACAAATAGGAAAACGGACAGAGAGGTAATATTAATCACCCGAAGTCCTGAAGTTTCATGAAGTTACAGAGAGGCAAAGCTTAGTCCAAAGACCTTGTTCTTAGCCACATTGCTGGTAAAGACACACCTTGTTGAGGGGCAAGATGCCTTGTCGCTATCTTGAGTGAGGACAAAAGACTGCCCCCAGCACCTCTGTTCTACCTCTAAATCTTGAATATGGCAGTAATTGGCTGCAGCCCATCTCAGGTGAATACCAGAAGAAGAAACAAAATCATGTGACCAGAGCTCTGTAACCACAACCTCCTTGAGACAATAAATGATTAAGCCAAGTTCATGCATTCATTCCTTTATCCAACAAATATTTATCAGACACCTACTCTGTTTCTTCACTGGAGAAACAAGAAGTGAGTAAAGAAGAAGCTTGTATTCTACTTGGGTAGATATACAATAAAATAAGAAAAAAAAGGCGTACCATGTTGCTTATTTATTTTCATTTCCCTGCCTAATATGGTTAAGACTTAAGTAATGATACAATGTGTTGTATTACCTAACAGCTGCTGAGTACTTGTTTTGTAGCTTTAGGCTCCCAACAATACGATTTCAGGAAAAATAGTAGTTTTGTTATCTATTTCTGAGTAATAAACTACCCCAGAATGTAGTGACTTGAAAGAACCATTATACTTGCTGCGCTGTTTTTTGGATCAAAAATTTAGGAGTTGACTAGTTGAGTAGCTCTTCTGTAATGGGGCACTGAACTGGATTCAGCTAGGGGCCACTCTGGGCTAGGGCTGGATTTCTGGTGCGCAAATGCTTCTCATACCTTCTCTCTGGCACCATCTGGTGCAGTTCTCCAAGGCTCCTCCTTGTGACCTCGGCTTCTCAAAACATAGTGTTTTCAGGGTAGTCACACTTCTTACATGAAATTGGCTTCCAAGAAAGAAAACGAAGTTTATTTATTTTTATTGTTTCCCTTTCAAAGGATAAACCTGGTGTGGTATTATTTCTGCTGTATTTTATTTGTTAAATCAGTCATAAGCTTGCCTAGAATAAAGTCAAACGATCAGATTCTCATGTTAATATGTGAGTTTCATATATGTATATAGAGAAAAGCTAACAAAGGTAGAAAAGAGATTTTCTCTTTTCAGAATACCTTTCAAAATACGAATGCCACTAGGAGAGTTTACATTATGAGCTCATTTAACATTTTCTTATTATCATGTTTAAACAAATTCATGTTTTTCATTAATGATCCATTATAAGATGAAGAAATAAGGCAAAGCCAGGATATAAGGAAGGATGCCAATAAGCATTGCCACATTTCGAAACATTCACCTGGCCATCACTAATTATGAGATTGGCAATGACCATCTCACAGGCTCTCTTGAAGAGGTATGTTGAAGTATTACAAACTTTGGTAGAGATTCCAACCTGAATTCCAACCTGGATGAATAAACACACTTGAATTTCACTTTAAAATTCACTGCACTATGTTCATAAAGGGGAATTTTGAAGATAAGCAAGTAATGATTCAGAGTCACTGTGCCCCTATTGACACCGGAGTTTTGCAACTGTTAGAAATATTTCAAGTTAAATAAGTAGAACCTGCATGCCTTTTCTATCCTTTCATTTAAACTCTTATAATACCTCTGAAGATGCCAGAAAAGAAAAATTTCAACAGAAATAACATCCTAGATACTCTAGTCTAATCATTTCCAATAGATATGCACATGCATGGCCAATGTCGTACTATAATAAATGATAGTGTGACAAATAAACACATTAGTCTCACTTCCAAGTTAGTTGTTACTTAGCTGTTACGTTTCCATGTTTCCAAAAACACAGATGTTAGGGTTCTTCTGTGTAAACAAGACCCAAGCCTGTTCATTTTTCAAGCTTTGCATTCAGCTACCAACAGGATATGCCATAGAGTATTTGAGACAATTTTGACCAAATTCAGCTTGTTTTTCAATCCTAGAGAGTTTTTGTTTTTGTTTTGTACATCCTGAAAATCTCAGACATTCTTTTGGACCTTCTTTTCACACAAGTCCACACTGGAGCCTGTACTGCATTTCTGTGCACTTCACTTCTGGCATTATAAGAATGCCTACCAGACTCAGGGTGTGGCATTAACAACTCCCTCTCTTTCCAGAAAAAAACTGTAAACGTATGTATCATCTAAGAAGATGTTTCAGACAGCCTCCTTCCCTAGGTTTCCCAGCTCTAATCTCAGTTCTGAAAATGTTTTTCCAATTAATTTCATGCCCAGATTTTATCCCACTTGCTAGTTCCCTTAAACCGATTACGTATCTTGAAAGTCTTTCTGACTTCTGATTATTTTATCTCCATTTTGCTTCTTTGTGGACCACTCCTCAGTTCTATGCAGTGAAACTCGCAGACTCTTATGCCTGAATCCACTTCCAAGATATCACTTTTAGGTTATAACTACCACCTACACCAAGTCCCATCTTCTTCCTAAAGAAGGTATACTTGCTGCATTATATCAATCTGAGGCAAAAAGAATAACGGAAATAGAATGTCCCTCTTTTTTTCCCACCTAACACCCAAGCTTCCAGCGAAGTAGCCCATTGTAAATCATTTATGCTTTCTTTCTGTTTTGATGTATAGCAGAGCTTAATTTAGGAGTGGGAAAAATTATGATGCAACCCCTCAGTAAAACATTTTTATCATGCACCAAAATTTGCATATATTTACTCATTTCTGTTATATATATATGCATCATATGTGTGTATATATTAGTTTAGTAAATTATAATGTGTACTGTAAGTACATTAAGCATAAAAAAATTCAGGTGTGTAATAGTTATAAGAATATCTTGAAAGTATCTGGATGCAAGTAATTTATTAATTTGGTAATCCCAGAAAGTATGGTGATGAAGTCAGAAAATAAGACAAGGAAAAAAACAGCATTAAATTAATGACCAGGATAATGTGATGGATAGATGAGTTTAATTCTACTGGATACCATCTAACAAGCTGCATAATAGCATCTCAGATCAGTTTCAAGAAAACTGGGTTATTTATGTTCCAACTCTGACCTTTATTGGTCTGGGTTTGTCTTGGAAGCATTAATTCACTCAGACTTGTATCCTGCTCAGTTTACAGGCATAACATGCTCTCATGATCAGAGAAAACACTCAGAGGAATGCAAGCAGCTGAGGGAAGAAGTAATTAGTGTATATGGGAATTGTGCATTAAGTTATACCTGGTCTTGTGTAGGAGATAGTTCAATGAGCAGAGTACTAAGATCATCTGCAACAGTATGTTGACTTGTCCTTTTGATTTTCTGTATCCAAGCATATTGTTGTACATAACCCCTAGAGTGCATGCACCCAATATTAAAGACCATAACAAAAGATTCTGAGGTGCCTGTGCACAAAGATGAATTTTAGTTATCTCCATATTCACCCTTGCTGTGCCCAGCAATATCCAGTTCTCATTATAGAAGCTCAACCAATTCAATTTGGTGTCCAGATGGAATGTCTCATGTTTAAACAGTGACACTCTTTTTAGTTAGTCATAACTTAATTCACTCAAATCCCTTGGCTTGAGGTCTGGCATCACTATGGAATTAGCTTTCATTCATTTTCAATTTAAATTAATTTTCAATAGCAAACCAATGACATTTGGAGACTAGAAAACCAAAGAATATGTTTCCAAACTTTCTATTTAAGTCTTCTGAAAAGACTGTATAATTGAATGCATTAACGTTTTAACAGTCCACATTGCATACCAAAGCCCTCTATAATCAAGTGCCTGGTGAATAAATTCTTGGCACTTCCATCTAGCTTACTGTAACAAATAGAATAGACTTCTTTCAGGAATAAACGTTGACCACTCAAGCTAATGGGAATCCAGTTAGGTTTTTGCCCACCTCAGGAAACATCCATTATCAATAGATGCTGAGAAAATTATATTAGAAATAAGTGTTTTAGAGAGGAAATAGAAAGTGCCTCAAAGTTGACAGAATACAGAATATGTGATGGTATTATGATTGATTTTGGAGAGAAATAGCTGTGGATGCTTAAATATATCAGTTGCTTTAAAATATTTTAGGCTTGTAAGAAGGGCGATTATTGACCTAAAAGACACTAAAGTATTTTGGTGACATGTGATTTATATATAAATACATATTAAAAGATTGCTTAAAATTCATAATATTGATCTAATTGATTGCACTAGCTCCAAGGGAGTCTTTGAACATTTTGTAAATAATATATATGGAAAAGATTGAGTTGGTGTTTACAAATTCATGAGAGCATTTCTAGATTTGATTCTGAAGGTAATTGAAATGTTACAGAAAGAGGGAAAAAAAGTAACCTGGAGATGTAAGCCAACTACAAGCACCCATGTTTTGTTTAAACAAAAATGTCTGATGCAATATTTTCATCTGGTATTAAACTACTTAAGATAGGAGAATATTATGCATATAAGACAATGTTTTTTCTTGTCTCTTTAAGTTGTAGTGGATGGATTTACTTCCAAATCCTGGGCTTTGCTCATCTTTTATTCTTTATTTTTTTCTTATCATCTAAGAGGAGAAGAAAATAAGTGTCAATTTTTTGGGATTCAGAGTATTTTGGAATTGCTTTCCTTTGCTATTCCAAAGGAAACACTAGAATACATTTTCATTCTATAAAATGTCTGTTAAGTACTGTGCATAATTTACAACCTCAGGGCAAGATCAATTCTTGGAATTCATGGAATCGAGTTTCAAACCCTCAAAGAGATTAAATCATTTAGGCCAAAAATTTTCTTCCAGAAACTATAAACTTCTAAGACTTGTATTTCCAGTTTTTAAAAATAAATTAATGAATTGTAATTTCATATTCATCTTATATGCCATAAATATGAAAGCAAATTAAGTCAAACTTGCTTTGCATAATCCCTTGTTTAAAAATGACAATTGGAGTTATAAAAGAAAATGACTTCAAAGAGAGTGTTTATCGACTAGCATGACTCCACATTGCAACCTTGAGTTACAAACACACCATAAAAACACACCACATGACCAGCTGTAATTAGACCTAGAAAAAATGTTTTCCAGGGCATCCTACGTGGGAACGCCTTCTGTCTTCAATAGTAAATGATGGGAACCAACACCTCTGGAACATGTTTAATCTATCCTTACTTAAATACATTTGCCTCCTTAAAAAAAAAGAGTTTGAGTCTAGTTAGGAGTCTCTAACCATGACTCTTGGACCAGACCAGTGACCTCAGTTAGAGGTTTAGATTAGGTCTGGGATGAATATTGGTGTTTTCTTGTCTTTTTTAAAATATCATATTCTCTTTTATTTAGTGACCAGAGGCTGCCAGCATATTTTTGAGGCCACATCCAGCCACATCCAGAAATAATGAAATGATACAGGGTCAGTCATTGACATGGGATGTGATATTTAAGCATCATCCTTCCTTGTAGTCTGTGAATCTATGATGCTAACTCCACATAATTTCTTTTTTAGGGGTTGTGACTTTTTTTAAGCAATACACCCTTAATTTTTAACAATTCATACTTCTTTACTATGTAACTTTCTGAGAACACATTTGTTTTGAGTATTTGCCCATTATCAGAAACAATAGATCGGGGAATTTGGAGGCTCTGTGCTTTGTATAGGGAGGTTGTAGTATGATCCACACAAAATCAAAGAGCGTTTCATGTCTTTACTAATTCCAATTGTCCCTATCTATAACCTTCATAATACTGTAGTTATATGAATTTAGGGAAATAACATTTTGAGTAGCCTGTTAAAATAAATTTCAATTCGTGACCCGCCTGGGCAAGCGGGTCATCTCTACAATAAATCAAAAAAAAAAATTAGCCGGGTGTGGTAGCGCGCGCCTGTAGTTCCAGCTACTTGGAAGGCTGAGGCGGAAGGATCGCCGGAGGCCAGCAGGTCGAGGCTGCGGTGGCTGGGAGCGGCCACTGCACTACAGTCTGGGTGACAGAGTGAGACTCCAACTCAAAAATAAATAAATAAATAAATAAATAAATAAATAAATAAATAAATTTCAAGAATAATTAGTAAAAAATTTAATACTGCTTTGTTACAGCAACAATCAGTCATAAAATGGCAGCAGTAACTTGGAGGTTAAGTCCTTCCTGTGCACTACTTTGATGTGGCTGAAAACATGGTAGGTATCTTAGGTTGGATTACCCTGGTTCAAAAATGAATCCACCACCACTAGTTGTGGACTTTGGACAGAGTCCTTATTTGCCAAAATGAGGATAACGATACTGTTTACTTCATCAGGTTATTGTGGAGATAAAATGAATTTAATCTATGAAAACCTTTAGGATCATTCTTGCAAAAGTCCCTTAAATATTAGGCAGTGCTGTTGTTAGTATTTATATTATTAGTAAGAATATGAGTAATAATAATTTAGGGTTTTTGGGGTAATGAAGTATAGATGTGATTAAAGGGAGGACACTAAAGAGCCAGCAAATGTATTAACAAGTTAAGGGTGGGTGATATGTGAAAAATACATGACAGTGATTTTTATGCTATTTTCTTTCTTGTAATTTTTCTGGCAATGTGACATTACATTTACAAAAATGTAAAAAGATGTGCAGATGAAAATAATTGGTATGAGCAATTTTGGCCCCAAGATCAAAATGCTATTTTTACCACCATTAAAAATATTAACATCTGACATTTAATGAGAATTTTTTCAACATGCCAGGCACCATGCTAAGCATGATATATTCATATTTATGCCATATGTAATGCTCACAGAAACTTATAAGGTACTGACTATTCTAGTTTTACAGATGGAGTTATTCTGAATATGAAGTTTGCAAACCTTGCACGTTCTAACTCCAAATATATGCACAGTGCAATATTACAAAAACCTGCTGTCACAGACTTATTGAGATTTGTTCTAAAGTGAAGAAATCTAAAAACATAATAGAGTAGATTTGAAGTCTACTGGTTTTGTTTCTGAATTGAAACTCTGACATTCACTAGTTTTTGACATTGCCCAAATCCCTTGTGAACCCCAGTTTTCTTTATCAAGACAGAAAATATCTACCTGTAACTTTCAAGAATTAAATAAGTTTAAGTACAAATAATTTTTTCAAAATGTTTTGCCCAAAATATGAGTGCAATAAATGGCAGTAGTTGTCACTCTATGTTAAGAGATAGTGTTAAAAATGTATGAAACCACCTTAGATCTTCTAATTAATTTCATATATAAATTTAGAAATAAGAAGTCACAAAATCTGGGGTGATATATCTGTACTTCCACAGATATAAGGTAAAGTAGACATAAAAATTATTCAGAAATTGAATTTAGGTGAAATATTATTCTAAGAAGATCAAAATATTGCCTCCTTTATTTACTTTTTAGTGTTTATTTTTCATAGAACACCAAAAATGAACATTTAGGCAGAATTAGTTACAATTTCTTAAGTAGTAACAGAAACTGTCAAATTTTTTAGATGAGTTGACATTTATTGTTTTGGGGAAAACTAGTTGTGTTGCTTCTAAAGGATAAAATAATTTTGAGGATAATTTTACATTAATTACTTCAACTAGTTCAGGTTTCCTTTCAGTAAACCTTTCAGTTTCCCTTTTCAGTAGCTTTTATGTGATAATTCTGTGAGAACTTGATAAGTTATTCAAGTACTTTCAAGTAAAAACCCTTAATCCCTGCCCCCCCATCCAAAGAGTAAACATTTCCTGATTTTTTTCTTTTTAAGCCACTTAGGTAAATACTTTTAAAAATAAAAATTTGAGTTAGAAGGTGTCCTTTGGAGGGAGAACCATCTCCTGTATACATTTGATTGCACCCAAGAAATTCACTAGTATCTCTGGTTTCCAGAATCTCTCTGGTGCAGTTATCATGAAGCTAACAGACATGTTAAGGTATAAAACTCTTCCTAATCAGGCATAATTCCTAGGTGATCATTGTCAGTGTATTTGATGCCTGCATCGATATTAATTGCACAAATTTCAGGAAGGATTAGGCAGAATACAAGAAAAATCAGACAAACCAGGAGGAAAAGGTTTCTTAAGCTATTTTAGCAGCTTAGAAGTAAATCATAAAATGTCAAGCTACAGAAATTGGCTCCGATAAATATGATTTTTCTCCTGAATTAGTTCACTAAGCTTTTATCCTTTCTGAACACTTTCAGTCAATTCTAAATACTTTAAATGACAAACTTAATGTTGAATAGTTATGCTACAGCACATATAGAAGATTGAAAGCAGCAGTTATTCTAGATGAGAATAAGTTATTTTATCTTCATTTAGACCACAAAATGAAACAAAATAACCATCCTGTGAAAAGACTGTAAATACATGAATACATCTAAAGAAGCCAGGTCATGGTTATCAAACGGGGAAATATAAATTAATAGCAAAAATACATCATCAGATCAACCAAGTTATGTCTACAGAATACCCCCCCCAACACACCCATTCCTGCCACATCACCACCTAAGGTTAATATGTCTGAGTTTCTGTGAGGGACTATGTGGTTCTAATTGTAATTTAACTTTACATTATTATTTAGGGGGTATTTAGATTTGACAATAACTCCAAAAATCGCATACCAGCTGTCACTTGGCTTCCATTCTGGTGTGGTCTTTGCTCGATGCACACGAGTAAGTTCTAATAATGCTGAAAGGAACTTGTGCAGGGATAGTTGTTTTGCATTCCTAGCGCTTCTATTAGAAATACTCTTTTCTTTGTTAACACACACATGCATACATTATTTTTCATTATCAAGTTTCTTGAAGAAAGTCTACTTTATGTCATTGACTCCCAAACTGTGATCTTACAACTGTAAGAGAAGATCACTTGTAGAATGGCATTCATTTAGAAGTTGGAAGCCTAAGGTTCAAGACACAGAACACTTTAGTTATTAGCTGGGTAGTCTTGGACAAATCAGATATTGTTGCAGAGACCATGTCACATTTACTACTCTATTTATAATGCCGGATGCAAAATCAATGATTAAAGTATTTTTGAATGAATGAATGTGTTTGCTGACACACAATTCATTAGAACAATTCATTATTTTTCCCAAGTTGAAGAGGAGTATTTAGGATAGCATAAAATTTCAGTGCATCATTTTATTAAAGGACACATTCAGTTTATTTTATTGACATAAAATAAAGCTTGAGGCAGAAATTCAAAACTTGTTTAGAAATATGAAGAAATCAAATTGGTTATTCTTTGTTTAATGTTCATAGAAGTCTACCAAATGGTGCTATTTGTAATCAAGCAGCTGCTGTTTTATTCCCAATGACAATATAATGCTTCAATGGT
This sequence comes from Tarsius wallacei, assembly GCA_963574415.1. NCBI lineage: Eukaryota > Metazoa > Chordata > Mammalia > Primates > Tarsiidae > Tarsius > Tarsius wallacei. The sequence continues at coordinate 11,930 of CAUYQG010170370.1, read as the reverse complement.
TTGTTAGGAATGAGCCTATTTATTGCTTACTTCTGTATTTTTCCAGAATTAGTGTCAATATGTATCAGTAAAACAAAAATCAGGGAATCCTGTTTGTCTACCTGCTGCAGAGTTCATAAGAGATCTGTTCTCTGAAGTCCCACTCTTAGCCTGATGCCTGGGACTCAGCCGATGCTAAATAACATTTGCTGCCTGAATGAATATCATAAAGATAAAAGGAATGCAAAAAAGAAGACAAATATGACATTTAAAAAATGAAATGATTAATAGGTATTTACTCCAGGTAATTCAGAATTTTAAAAATGTCAAGTTAGAACTGAAAACCATAAAAGAATAAATTGTTCACCACAATAATATAATATTGTTAAATGTCTAATAATTTCAAGTTTCTTTTTCCATTGCTGAAGATAGTCTCTTCATTTACCACTATAAAAAATGACATAATTAGCCAATGATAAAAGTGAAAAGCACTTATGTTCTCTTGTCTTTAGAAATCAAGTAAATAAGAAAATTGGTTAAGTTCGCCAGAAAAGTCAATATTAAAGACAAATTTAGAATACAGGCCTTCTAATTATTACTTTAAACTACCTTATTCAACAATTAAACACTAATCTGCAAGCATTTCCATAAAATATATGCTTGAAACTTTTAAGTCACTATCCTCTCTTACTTTCTTAAATGTAGATTTAAAATTCTTCCTGAATGAAAATATTAAATGTTCAATAATTTGCTTTATTTTAGAAGGCACTCAGATCTTCTAGACAAACATAACCTATTTTACCAGTGGGGAAATTATGTAAACTAAAGATTGGACATTTTTATCTATAGCTTCTTCTTTATCTTGAGTTGTAATATAATGTAAATGTCATATCCAACTTTAATAAAATGACTTAGAAGAGTTTTTTTTAAAGAATTTAATCCGAATAATTTTCTCAGTAGAAATTTGTGAAGTTTGTTAAGCGAAGTTTGTTTTTCTGAGTTATGTGAGACACATTATCCTTGTTCAGTGATGGTTAGCAATGTTTTTAAGACATTCAGCTATTGATGGTTTCATCAAGAGCAGAATTATTTAATAAAACTTCATAATTCTCTACTTCAGTGTTAGAATTGTTTTCCCTGAAGCATTTCTCAAGGTAAAACCAGCTTGCATTCTCATTATTCTCCAGCTCATTTTATTATAGTAAGAAAGCAAATATTATTGAATTGGAAAAGGGGACTGAAGATAAACAGTGAGAAAATATTTGTTTCTCCAGATGTTCTGAAAACACAGCTTTCTCCCATGTTTCTCCACTAAGCACTTAAAATCTGGCATTCTTTAAGTCAAGAACTGCCTACTTTGAATTAAGAAATAAAAGGCAAGTAAAGTATATGACTAGTAGCCTCAGACTTGTTAAAGTGATATCATTTCTAATTTTTGAAAGAATTCATGTCCAGTAACCCTCAGGATATAGACTGACCTCTCCAAATGGCTGGAGTGGTGGGGCAGTGTCTACAACATATACCTTTTTGTTTGAATAAAAGATTGTTAAGACAAAAGATTTAGCCAAGCTACAGAAAGACATTGTCCAAATTTGAGTGTTATTTGGGGTGATGAACCATCTTGATTTACCTGCTACTGATGAGGTTCTCTGAGCCAAAAAGTTTGAGTTTTAAAACCAGGGCAGTCTCAGGCAAGTTATCTTGATTTTCCTGAGACTGGAGGAGAGGGGGTGGGGGAGAGATCAGGGTGCGGTGTGGGGGTTAGGAGGGGTTCCTGAAACAAAAGACTTTTAATACTAAAGCCAGGAAAGTCTCAGTCAAACTGGGATAAATTAATCACCTTAGAACAGTAAGTCGAGGAACACCAAAAATGATATAAATTTGAGGATTAAACAGGCAGAAATGTGAATGTTGTATACCAGGATACAGTCAGGTAATGAAAGGGATGTGGGCTGAGATGATGCTCTTAAGTTAATTACACCCACCCTTGGCTGATTTTCTGTCTCATTGCATGCACTGAAAAAATGAATTAGTTGAGATGTAGCATCTGCATACCTAATCCAACTGTACCACCTATTAGCTTTGAAGCTTAGGAAAAATAACTCCAGTTTTCTCATCCTCAAATTTCCATCTGTGAAACGGGGCTAATAAGTCTGTCTTGCAGCTTCTGTTAATGAGCATTAAATCAGATTTTTTGGAGTGGATGTCATAATGTACAGAGTTGTTTTCATTGTTATTCTAATTTATCAGACTTAAAGGGCTAAGAACTAGAGCAGAAAATGGAAAGGGCATCAACATGTTATTATATCTAACTTTTTTTGTAAAATTGTCACTTTTTAAAAATTTAGATACTCAGTTCAAAATTTTTGATGACATATCATTCTTGCCACATCAATGAGTGCCTTCAGAGGTTTCTGAAAATATGCATTAAAGTATTCAGATATCCTTATTGCTTTATGCAAAATAAGAAGTTAAATGCTACAAAGCATATAGAGCGTCATAAAAAAAACTAGAGATGCCAAGGCCATTAAATATATGTATTCAATATTGAAACTTCAATCTATTAAATCTTCTAAAATATCCTTTGCCTCTTAGAGCCTTTCAGAGTTTAGAGACAGATTGAAGACATTGATGTTTAAATCTTTTTTCAAACATATACCACCAATTAAAGTAGAAAAGCATAGATAATTGATTGCTTTTTGACCTTTGAGAACTAATTTAGGGGATAAATATGGCTGTCGATTAGAGGATCAAATAAAAAAAACTATAAAACAGTTCTTTAAAATCCTCTGTTTTCAAAAGTTTTAAAAGAAAATCATACTGCTAATTATAGGGGAAAAGGGTTTTTTTTTTTTTTTTTTAAGATGATAGGGGATTTAGAGATTGTCTTGTCCATTTTCTTTACTTTATATTATAGATGGGCAAATGAAGCACAGACAAGAGAAATGTTGTCCCCACACCATTTTTTCTCTGAGTTTTAGGACCTAAATCAGGAATGGAAATTTAAAAATATGTATTATTTCACTCTTGTAAAAAATATTGCATTAAAAAATCATCCAGAGTTAGATAACTTTGACTACAGGCAATAAATAAGTAGAAGATTCACTCAAAATAGAAAAAAAAAATGCTTTTTTCCTAAAACTTTTAATATAAATCACAATATTATTTTCTTTTATTTATTTATCTTTAAATATAATCTATAATTAGCAAAGGAAATTGTCATTGAATTTATAGAGATAATTTTCTGTTCAAAGCTGAAATTTCCCAGTGGGAAGTAGTATTATTTAACCTACCCAAATAGGTAATTACTGTTTTCAGCAAGGATTTGAGGTTCATAAAGAAAGTACTCTGTGTGTATGTGTGTGTGTTTTCTTGTAAGGAGAGATATATTATTGCAGGGGATTAGTATTAGGATCTACCAATGAAGAGTTTGTTGCTAATTGTTTTTCAGATAACTAGCAATTTGATTTGGAAAAGCTGGTTGAAGAAACACAGTGTTTTTGTAACAAAAACAAAAGTCACTGACAGGTAAATTCAAACAAAACAATAAAAGATGATCAGTGGGAACTTGGAATCTTATCACATAAAATATCCAGTTGTAAGAGATTGACATTACTTGTCATACTGAACTGACTCAATGATTGGTACTCCAAAGAAAAATACAAAAATATTCACTTTGAAATCTTTCATGGAAGGGTCAGAGTTTATGGTGAAACAGAGGACATTCAAATTTGTAGGTCTTATTAATTTCAATGGCCTAATTGTACATCAATTTTCAGCCTCTTTGCTGTAAATAATTCTCACTCTCACTCTATTGTTTTCCAAAATAGAATGCTACTGTTATTCTATTAGTTGTGATGGGTGATTCAGAAAAGATTGTAGCGCAATGATTAACTTCAGACTTATATATGTTGCAACTGTGACGGTTGAAGTACTCTGATCCTTACATCCTTTTCCAACTAAGTCCTGCCCTACCTTCTCAGGCTCACCCGCCCACACACATATATTTGTGGTCTGTTTCTGCTACTCTGTATTCTTAGCTACACAGAGCATGTCTCTATGGCTTTGTTTTTGCCAGTCTCCCAACTTGAAATATCTCTCCACCACATTAGCAATTTAAGACACAACTCAGTTGTAACTTTTTCTGTACATATGTATTGTTCCCTCTGGTAGAGATTTACTGATTTTTATAACTCCATCATAACACCCTTTGTAGTCCTCCTAATATTATAGGTTGACATGAACCTTTGATCTTCTCAGGCTATGGGTTCCTTGGGCATTGTGACCATAGTTTTAAACTTTCTGCAGTCTGTTTTATAGTGTTTGACCTACATTTAAGTTTAATGCATATTTATTGACTTGCCATGTTAGCTAAGCAGGTTTTAAAGCAAACCTTCCAGTGTAGGTGGGTGAAACATAAAGCATTTGAAAATACATATTCAAGAAGGTTTTGCACTGAGAACGTTGTCCTAATTGTGAATACATATCAGTAAAGTCATACTTTATTTTATCATTTCTGTGACCACAAATTATATCTATTACACATAGTTATGAATTTAAAGCCATTTTAGAATTACTGAACATTAACATGCTTCTTCAGAAAATGTGCCTTCTTGATTTTTAAGAAAAATATAATATAGGGTCACTATTTTGCTATATGTTAAACAGAAGCATTTAAAGCCACATATGATTTTAAATATCTTCTATATAACTGATGGAGTATTTGAAAAACCTCACTTGATTGTCTGTCAAATAAAGATATGTTTTCCTCTTTCTCTATTAAATGATATTTTGTCCTTGTAACATTTTTCTGTAAGGCATTAGCTTTCAGCAGTTGTCTCTTATCAAAGGAGACGAAGCTTTCAACTTAATTGAATTTGAAAAGTACAAAGATTGAGCTGACTTACCAAAATGTATGTGGTAGCTTTAAAAATATAAACAAAAATGGATAAAATTGGCATGTTGGCTAAAGAATACTCGAGAAAGAAAAGATATAATAAAAGGACAATTTAATTAAACATAGAAGAGTCAATCAAAATGAGATTATATATACAATGAAATTTATGATAATAAGCTTGATCTTTATAGATCTTTAAATATCCAGCTACATATACAATCTCTAAAACATTCTAAAACAAGATGTCTGTTAGGGAATCCATCAACATAGGTATCTTTATGTAGAAGCATTTATTTGTGAATATGACAGTCACTCCAAGACTTTAAAAATCAACGTAAACAAAAAACAATAATAATAATATAATTTAAGGCAGAGAATGAGGAAAGAACGCATTAAGTATGGTACCTGAAATACACTGCTGACTACACACCAATTTTGTACCAGTTATGCCTATGTGTGACTTTGTTTAAATCACTTCAAATTCCTAGACCTCAAAATTGCTTAACAGCAAAATCAAATGTCTTTCCAGGCCGAAGTATCTATGATCTCTATTCCATCAAATTCAATACCCATGGGAATTAATGAAGGGCATAGGGAAACAAGAGTCTGTCCTTTTCTGATGGGCATTTCTTACTGTGAGAAACTTTTTCTTGTTCTGCTGAGTTGCTGGGGGAAAGGAGCAATCACACATAAAATATATATTATAAGTCATTTAATAATAGTAATTAGTTTTATATGCATAGTTATAGCTGTTTTAAGGATGCTTATTACATTCATGTAAAAATCTTAGTATTGATATTTCTTGGTTTCTCTTGAGCAAACACTTAAAAGTTGGCATGGCTAGGTCACATGGTAGGAGTACATTTACTTTTTAAGAAAGTGCAGCTACTTTTCATGTGGTTGTATTATTTTACATATTCACCAGGAAAGTAGCATATTAGAGTTCTGATTGTTCCACATACTTGCCAGCATTTGGTATGGTTAGCTTCTTAAAAGTTAGCATTCTTCTATGTATAAAATGGTACTTAATTATAGTTTTAATTTATTTTTCCCTAATGATTAATGATTTTGAATATAATTTCATGGGCTTATTTGCCATTAATACCTCATTCTTGGTTGCATTTATTCAATTTTTAATTGGATTTTTGTCTATCTATAATTGAGTTGCATGAGTTATTTTTATGTACTGGACTAAAGTACTTCCAAGAACAAATATTTCACAGATATTTTACCCATACGATGGCTTATGTCTTCATGTTCTTAATAGTGCCTTCCAAAGAACTAAAGTTTTCAATTTTAAATTCTAATTTATATTTGTTATCTTTTTCTCTTTTTTTTTTTTTGACCCATTTATGAAATCTTTATAAGCAAATGTCACTAAGATCTTTCTCCCATGTTATCTTCTAAAGTTTTACAGCATGGTATGAATGGTCAAAGTTCATATTTTTTTTTTTCCAAATGGATATCCAATTGCTCCACTGCCATTTGTTGAAAAGTTTATTTTTCCCCATTAAATTACCTTGGCATCCTTGTCAAAATTAAGTTATGATGTATGCCTGGATCTAGTTCAGTCCTCCCTGTTCTATTTCATTGATCATTATGCATAGCTTTTCAACAATACAAAATGGTCTAGATAATTGTGACTTTGTAAATCTTGAAAACAGGTAGTGTGCATTCTCCAACTTCACTGTTCCTTTCCCAAGTTGTGCTGGCTAAATTAGTTTTATATTACTGCATGACAAATGATCAAATCTTTAGTGGCTTAAAATATTTATTATTTCACAATTTCCTTAGAACAAAAGTCTGAGGAGAGTGTGACTGGATCTCTGCTTAGGGTCTCAAGGTTGAAACCAAAGGGGTTGCTGAGACAGTACTCTGATCCATGCTCTCATTGTAGCACAAAAAATTCCTGTTTTCTTGCTGGTTGTCTAGTCACAGCCCACTATAACTCCTATTAGGTTCTTGCCACATAGAGTACTCTATGGACCCTCAGACATTCTTGTGCTTCAGATCTCTTCCTTCAGCAGGAGTCTAGCTCATCGGAAGGGCTCACTTGACTAGGTCAGGCCCACCTGGGATATCTCTTTAAATTAACTCAAAGTCTACTGAAATGGGATTTTGATCACACTTGCACAATCCCTATGCTTTTTCCATATAATATAATTTCATTAAAAACATGAAATATATAGTCACAGTTCGACTGATAAATGAGGACTGTGAGTTATTCAGAGCAGATACATCATGTGGTAGAAGTTTGGGGGGAAAGATTTTAGATTTCTGCCCATCACAGCTGTCTTCCCCATTTTTCTGTACATTTTAGAATCAACTTGCAAATTTCTTCAAAAAACATGTTGGTTATTTGGACTTTTGTTGAATCCATTGATCAATTTTGTTTGTTTTTTGTTTTTTTGTTTTTTGTTTTTTGTTTTTTTTGAGTTGGAGTCTCACTCTGTCACCCAGACTGGAGTGCAGTGGCTGCTCCCGGCCACCGCAGCCTTGACCTGCTGGGCTCAGGCGATCCTTCCGCCTCAGCCTTCCAAGTAGCTGGAACTACAGGTACGTGCTACCACACCCGGCTAATTTTTTGATTTATTGTAGAGATGAGGTCTCACCAAGTTGCCCAGGCGGGTCTCGAACCCGCGGGCTCAGCATTCCACTCACCTCAGCCTTCCAAGGCGCGGGATTACAGGCTGAGCCACCGAGCCCAGCTCATTGATCAATTTTAAAATAATTAATCTGTTAAGAATATTGAGACTTTGAATTTATTGGTATGTTATAATTCTTTATTTACATTTCTTTAATGTCTCTCAATAATGTTTTTAGTTTACAATATAGAACTCTCACATGTCCCTTGTCAAATGTATTTACAATTTTGATACATTTTCAAAATGCATAAATATTTTAAAAGATCCTCAGAATTTAAGAAATCACATTTATATGCATTGTGAATTAAAATTGAATTTTGTAGAGGTGTTGAGACTACTCAGAACACAGGCACATTGCTAAAGGCAATGAACTAACTACAGTGAACTTTGTCATTTGTTTTACTTTCTTAACAAACTAGCATATTTTTGTTTTTGCTTATACCAACAATGATTGGAAAATCTTGAAAACATATTTAAATGTTTATACATAACTCATTTTGCATGAGATTACCGCTTTATTTTGTAACATTTTAGCATGTGCCCATTAAGTTGATCAATCTGTCTGAGATACAGTATCAGACTTGGCTTGGGGGGGGATTGTGTGTGTGTGTGTGTGTGTGTGTGTGTGTGTGTGTGTGTGTGTGTTGGCATATGGGGGTGTGTATGTGTGTGTGTCTGAGTATCTGGTCCAGTAGTAGAAAGACTATTGGGCTTTAGATAAATGGCTACTTTTTTTGTAGAGTTCTCCTAGGACAGCTAGCTGTACTACTCCAGATAAGATATTGTAAAATATTAACTAGGATCTATATAGTTTCAAAGCAAGAAGTTTATTACGTCAGAAAAACAATAATATTGGAGCAGGTAAAAATCCAGAAAAAAAGGAGCAGAAATCTAAACTAAATAGACAGAACCAAGATTATAGGTTCAGAGCTGATTCAGGAAGTAATATTGCTAACAGAGCTGATCCAATATGGAGGTCTTCCTCTGGATGACTTGAATTACTTGTTAACTTATGATTGAGTCTCCAAAGTGCTTGAACCTGGGTGAACATTGTCATCCTAACAGGAACACACCCTCACAGCTAAACTATCAATACAAATAAATTAGTGGAATAAAAAAAAGTCATATTTTCTCTTTTCCTTTATCAGTGTTACTGTACTTTTTGTATTTTTGACACATTGACTCAGTACCAAAGATAACGGAAATGGTAGAAATAGTCAAAACTGCTCAGGATAAAGTAAGGGCAAAATAAGCAGCACTGGAATATTAAAGCTGAAGTCAGGAAGGAAATAAGATCAGAATATTGAAAGCCTTTAAATAAAAGGAGAAAATTTAAAAATCTTTAAACCAAAATAAGGTTAATGTTAGCTGGAAGATAGATGTCAATCAAAGAGACTCTCAAAGCAAAATGAAGAAATGTAGCATTTACAGTACATTGTGAGCCTGAAATCGCATACTCCAAGATCCACTGAAGCAAAAGAAACCATCAAGAGAGTAAGAAGACAGTCCACAGAAAGGGACAAAATATTTGCCAACTGGATATCTGACAAAGGCTTAACATCTAGAATCTATAAGGACTCAAACGTGCCAAAAGGAAAAAAACAAACAGCCCCATTAAAAAGTGGGCAAAAGGCATGAATAGACACTTCTCAAAAGAAGATACATGGGCAGCCAACACATACATGAAAAAGTGCTCATCCTCACTCATCATCAGAGAAATGAAAATCAAAACCACATTGAGATACCATCTAACGCCAGTAAGAATGGCCATCATTAATAAAACAAACAACAGATGTTGGCGAGGATGTGGAGAAAAAAGAATGTTTTCATTTGAAGTCTTAACGGCAGCCTCTGTTGTAGTGGACATTTTATAAAGACGCAGACTATTTGCCAGAACACTTGGCTATTCACACCTTAAACAAAATAAATGCAGCTCTCACATTGAATGTTTATGAAATTACTTTTTCATATGCTTTATAGTGACATATCGTTGTGAATTGTGCTGGAATTAATTGAAAACAGAGAGGTCAACACATTTTTCTGGCAAGTATTTTCATAATCTCCTGGTCTTGCTGTGTACTCTATGTTTCCCACTAGTTATTTGTTCCTAAACCTAATTTTTCGCATCTAAAAAAGTCTACCTTTTAGGTTTATTGTGAGAATTAAATAAAAGAATATCTATCATCTTTAGGCTAGGCCCCTACCCATTTTGAGCACTCAGTACATGTCAACTATACTCAGCAAGGGTTTAATGTCCAAAAACTGAATTGACTCTCTAAAAGCTACTTCTCTCTTGACCACTGAGCATATATATCCTAATATTTGTTCTGTGAGCAATAAAATATTGTTTTTCTAGAGTTTTAAAGTTTTACATTTTTAAAAATTAAGATCACATGATCTTAACATTATAATTTTTTCCTGTTTCCTTCTACCCTTCCTCTGGATGTACTTATCTGAAGGAAGTAAGTATGAGTCTTTTATATTGGTCTTCCTGAATTCAGGCTCTATCCACTTATATGTATTACTTTTACTGTTGTTTGTTGCTCTTTAAGATATTTTTCTACTACTGATTCTTTAGAATGGAAAGCAGGAGATATCCACTTGATATCTGATACAATTTCAGTCAACCAGTGACAGTGTTATGTGGTAGTTTATTTTAGGTTAGACAACAGGAAAATTATAAAATTTGAAGACAGTGAAAAAGTACTGGAGTTGGAGTCAAGATAATTGAATCTGAGATTCAAATACACCATAAACTAGATTTTTCACATGACATCAACTTCATTGGATTTGTTACCCTCTGTTAATTTAAACTTGGCCTAAAGCTGCTTCCGTATGGCAATGAATTGCAACCTAACCTGAGAGTATATTCCTGTAACAAATATCTGAGCCTCAGCCAATCAAAGCAGCTGAAATTTCAGCCAATCACAGGTTACAAATTGTCAAAGTATGTCCTAATAAGGCAAATTTCGACTGTAACCAATAGGGCTATTTCTGTAAGTCACTTCTGTTTTCTGGCTACAAACATTCCCTGCCTGTTGTGTGAAGTGAAGCTCTACTTTTAGTCCTGAGGGCTACAAGGCCTATTAATTTTTTTTTTGTCTGCTCAGTTAAACTCAGTTAAATATAATTTGCAGACACTTTTTCTTTTTATCACCTCTAATGAACAGAAAAAAAAAATACAGCAAAAAATATAAGTTTACAATACTCATCAGGATTTACAAGTATGTTTAAAAGGTCAATGAATTTTGACTCCACATAATTATTCTAAACAGGCAAATATTCATGTCCCCCTCCCTTGCCCTCACAGACTTCTTTCTTATTTTCTGAAAAGGGGCCAAAATAATGACACTAAAGAACCTTAAGAAGACTGTTACTCCTCATAATTGGTTGCACAGTTATTTCATTTTTTAAAAGCAGGTACCACTTGTGTGTTACATATTTTAAATGTTTCACAAAGTTAAATACGGTATTATTAATTATCTTATTTGAAAACAGAGGCTTAAAGTCAACAGTAACATGTCATGTTTTATTACTTCATATTTTGAGCAGGATATTGGTTTTTACCAAATGCAAATAAAAAGCTGTGAACTACCTTCATTTGATGAGGAGAAACAAGAGGTATTCTTCAAATTTTTTAGACAAGGTTGTACCAGGGTAGATCCTATTTTTGTTTCCCTATAGGGATTTTCTGGAATATCTTTAATTCTTCGAGACCTTTGTCTTCAAACACATATTTGACAAAAAGATGCATGCATATTTTGAGTGTGGAGCGAGAGAGAGAGAGAGAGAGAGAGAGAGAGAGAGAGGAAAGATCTCAGTCCTCTGTGTCATTTCCAGATTCCAATAAATTAGAAAGTGGTTGCTTCCATGATAGGAGTGAAAAGACAGAGGTAAAATCTCACTGAAGCTTTGTGCTAGCACAGCCTGCATAATGAGAGCACAAAACCCATTTACACTTTTCTTTTTTTTTCTTCCTTATAGTGTTTGTAAATTTGATTTGTGCAGTAGTACAACCCTATCCTTTCTTTCACTTACTGAGGTTTCCATTGCCTGAAATTTCTGCCCATCACAGCTCTGTCTTCCCCATTTTTCTGTACATTTTAGAATCAACTTGCAAATTTCTTCAAAAGACATGTTGGTTATTTGGACTTTTGTTGAATCCATTGGTCAATTTTAAAATAATTAATCTGTTAAGAATATTGAGACTTTGAATTTATTGGTATGTTATAATTCTTTATTTACATTTCTTTAATGTCTCTCAATAATGTTTTTAGTTTATAATGTAGAACTCTCACATGTCCCTTGTCAAATGTATTTACAATTTTGATACATTTTCAAAATGCATAAATATTTTAAAAGATCCTCAGAATTTAAAAAATCACATTTATATGCATTGTGAATTAAAA
>CAUYQG010170363.1:0-56387 GCA_963574415.1 Tarsius wallacei | reverse complement strand
AGACTCCAACTCAAGAAAAAAAAAAGAAAGAAAGAAAAGAGGAATCCAGAGGAGACTGTAAAAGGCAAAAACCTTATGTCTCCCATCCCCATTGCCAGGATTTCATGGGCGTTTCATTTGACCCTTCTAATTCTCTCTTGGAGAGTCTTAAGAAGAGGTCAAACTCTATAAGAGTGAGATTTCACCTGAGTTATCAAAGCAGAAACTGAGTTGGGTAAATAGGTCATTTAAGTTGTAAAAAGGTGAGTATATTAGATTTTAACTCCAAATTTTACATTTAACTGCCTAGTGGAGAGAAGGCACTTGAGAGGCTTTGTAATTTGGAAACTGCTACAGTCATGATTGTGATCTCCTTGTAGATAATCTACAAATTTATGGAGAGCTCCTGTCATGTATTAATTTGGTTTGCTTTTCTTCTAAGATTAGTTATTACTGGGGTCTTTGGAAATGGCTAGTGCCAGCAGAATAATGGTCTGGGCTCATTAGGGGTGAAAGGTTCAAAGTGTTTCCTTTGGATGAAAGCCATTATAAAGTTTCTAGAGAAAAGAAAACACCTACAAGTAACAAAAATTGATAATTTAGATTCTAAGAGAGAGCAATACAATTTCTACAATTTGAAGAACAAAGAGAAAACTATTGGAAAAAATAAAGAGCACTAAGAACTTATAGAACAATATCAAAATAACTAACATTTAGGTAACTGGAGTTCTAGAAGCAAAGAAGAATTGCACAGAAAAGTATTTAAAGAAATAATAGTAAAAAATATCGAGGAAAAGACATAGACATACAGATACAACAAGTTTAGCAGACTCAAAGCAGAATAAACACATAAAAACCATGGTGAGGCACATCTTAGACTGATGGGCCCCAAAGATAAAGAAAATGCTGTAAATCATACAGAGAAAAGTGTACAATATATAGGGAACAGTGATTCAAATTACTTATCAGAAACTATGGGAACCAAGAGTAGGAAACAATAACTTAAGGTGTTGAAAACAACTGTCAACCCAGAATTCTGTATCTAGTAAAATTATCCTTTGAGATGAAAGAGAAAATAATGACATTTCAGATAAAAGAAACTTAGGAGGATTTGTTGTTGGTATTCCTATACTGCAAGAAATGCTAAAATAAATTCTTCAGGTTGAAGGAAAATAATACCAGGGAAAAAATTTAATCTTCTGAAGGAATGGTACTATAGGAAATGGTAAATATTTGGGTAATTAAAAAAAAAAACTAATAGTTTTTTCTCTTAATTTTTTAAGTAGGACTTTTTAATGTAAAAATTATGCCTTTTTGCTATATTCACATGATGAGTATAGCAAAAATAATGGTGGCAAGTAAATGAACATTTATACTTGCAATATTTCTACGTATTTTGTTAAGTGCTACAATATCAACTCTAGCATGTGAAAAGTTAAGAATGAATGTTGTAACTCCTAGAGCAATCATTTAAAAGTACAAAAGGGCATAGCCAATTGGCCAACAGATAAATCTATTTTAAAAGGATCTATTTTACAAAGAGTGGCGTCAGACTCTCAAAAAATAAAACTAGTGGGTTAAAGCCTAAAGACGTTGGTACACAGGGTTGGATTTCTCTCTATTTGCTTCGTTCCTTCTGCTTGAATCCACCTATTGTTATCAAATTACCTTTAGAACAGCTATTTTGATATACTTGTATAGCCACATAGAACATGTATGAGAGGGGACGCAAAAAACCCAGAATTATCTTTTAGAGGGTGGGCCCCTTGTGGTATAGCCTTCCCCCGCTGGGTCACTGTTCTTGACATCAGTGTACCAGCTAGCATTGTTGTGAGGGACAATTTGCAGAAGAAATGTCCTGAGTTGTGGCAAACAGGTGACTGATTCTTCCACCATGACAATGCACCTGCCCACACTTTGCTGAGTGTTTAGCAGTTTTTGATCCAAAATGGCATGACCCCTATTCATCACCCTATTCACCAAATCTCACCCTGAGCAACATTTTTGTTTCTCTGGATGAAAAAAGTCCTCAAAGTGAAACGTTTTGCTGATGTGGATGAGGTAAAACAAAAGCCAGCAGAAGCGCTGAAAGGTATCAAAATCGACAATTTAAAAAATTGTTCTGAGCAGTAGAAAAAGTGTCTTGCATCAAATGGAAAGTACTTTAAAGGCGACTGAAGTTTAAACATGTAAGATTAAATACAGAATTTTAAAATAAATACATTCCAGGCTTTTTGGGTCCCCACTGAAGTGGAAGTAGGGAGAAGGCTGAACAGTAATGTGGGCCAATGGACAAGAGTTTCTACTTTAAGAAGAAGAAACATCCCCATCTTCTTTAATACTCCTTAACTCATAGAGGCATAGGTGATAACCCTGAACCACAAGCCAGAAGACCTGAGTTCTGGTCTGGACGAACTGCCTACAGGCTCTATGACTTTGCAATTGCACACGTTTGGCTTGAAGCTAGTTCTCATAGCCCTTGACTCTCAGGAGGACTTTCATAATATAGCGGTACCACCTTAAATAGCCAACGCTTTGCAGAGTCTCTCCAAGAAGCTCCGAGGGGTCGAGGGGTCGTAGAGCAATTTAGAACCGGTTAACAGGGTCTATCCTATCCAGCAAGTTTATGACCTAGGACTTTCGTTTGGGCTAATTGAACACTGCCATCTGGTGTGTAGCTGTGGGAAAGAGCAGGGACTAGATTCCAGGAGGAAGGAAATTCCTTTGAAATAACAATAGTTTGCTTCCTTTATTTCTTGCCCTTTTGACCTCACTCTCCAAATGAAAAGAGTCAGAATGTGAAAGAAGAGGTCAAAATAGTCTGGCGTAGGCCACTCTGACTTATTTGCAAGGGTAAAACTTAACTTCAGAGGTCAAGTAGGATCTGAACAGGCCTCATGGTGAAAGGGAGGGATGGCATGAGGAGACGCAATGGTAGAATCCTAGTTAGAAACCCAAGGGAGACACACCCGGCTGGGTCAGCCCTGAGCTTGGCTACTTTTCGGCCATGTGCAGAGGCTCAGTGCCCAGAGGTATAACGGTGGGATAATGATGGCACCAACCTGGATCATTTCATTACTTCTTGCAACAACTTATGTCATTTTTTTTCTGAGTTGGAGTCTCACTCCGTCACCCCGGCAGGAGTACAGTGACAAGCTCCTGGCCACGGCAGCCTCGCCCTGCTGGGCTCCTGCGATTCTTCCGCCTCAGCCTTCCAAGGAACCAGAACTATGGGTGTGCGCCACCACGCCCACCTCAATTTTGATTTATTGTAGAGACGAGGTCTCGCCAAGTTGCCCCGGGCGGGTCTTGAACCTGCAGGCTCAGGCAATCCACTCACCTCGGCCTCCCAAAGCGCTGGGACTACAGGCTGAGCCATATGTCATGTTTTTAGCACAGTACCCGTCACAGTAAGTAGATAACAAATAACAGCAGCTGGGTTTGCAGTTCAGATAGGGGAGAAATAAAGGACGTTAATTGAAAATTTACCAATACCTTTGGAATAAACTCCCTATTAACCTCATTCTCCCACAGTCATTTGAGGCCAGAAAGCGAAAGCAGTCGAGTCCTGGGATTTTTCAGATTTGCCAGGGTCTGAACAGAAAGAACAGCAACAATAGTAGTAATAACTACCATTTATGCTTTACTATGTATTGAGTATTGATCTATGTGTGCTACGTGTATTAATTCATTTAATCTTTATATTAATTCAAGGTGAAAACATTTCACATTTCTACTTTATTAACTGAGGAAACAGGCATAAAGTGGCTAAGCGCATTTAAGATCACGTGGCCAATGAATGACAGAAGAGTGTGATGCTTGATTTTATGTGTTGGCTTGACTGGGCTAAGGGATGCCCAGATGGCTGGTTAAACTTTATTTCTGGGTGTGTCTGTGAAGATATTTCTGGAAGAGATTAGCATTTGAGCCAGTAGGCTGAATAAAAAGATCACCCTCACCAATGTGAGTGGGCATCATCCAATCTAATGAGGGCCCAAATGGTTCAAAAAGGCAAGGAAAGGGCAAATTTGTTCTCTTTTTGCTTTGGGACACTACTTCTCCTGCCCTCAGACATTGGCTTCCCTGGTTCTTAGACTTTTGAGATCAGACCAAATGATGTCCCCGGTTTTTCTGGGGTTCCTCCAACTTGCAAATGGCAAATTGTGGGGCTTCAGCCTCCATAACGATGTGAGCCAGTGCTTTATAATAAATGTCCTTCTTTATGTCTATCATCCATCTATCTACATTTTATTGGTTTTGTTTCTCTGGAGAACCCTGACTAATATGACTAGGATATATATAAATCCACAGGGTCTTGCCCCTGATTTCAAGTGCTTAGCTGCAATATAGGCTATAGGAAACGAAACCTATCTGCTTACTATTGTTATTAATAATATCTATTACTATTATTGCAATTCTTTCCATGTTAAACTCCATGCCAAATCTGGAAGAAGTCTAGCAACACACAATGACCTGTTGTCTTTGGTTTATTTGCCTCAAAACCATGTGTGAATGTGAGGGCCTCCCCCCAAGGTTTCTAGATTTAGTAGATAAAAACACAGATGCCCACTTAAGTTTGAAGTTCAGATAAACAACTATTTTTTTAAACAAGTATGTTTTAAATATTGTATAGGGTATGTTATAATAAGGAAACATTTTATTGTTTATCTGAACTTCTTAAAGCAAATATGCTCTGAATATTGGATGAGAGATGGTATATATATACTAAAGAAAAAAGTTATCTGAATTTCAAATTTAACTGGACATCCTGTATTTTATCTTGCCACCCTACTTTGACTGCACTCAATAGGTATGATGTCACTGAAGATCACCTGATGCTTTTTCCACTGAACTCAACCATGTGCATTGTGTTTCCAGAGAAGCAGACAATGGGCTCAAAAGGTGACAGCTGATGGTGAGCTGGGGGCCAAAGGGTCAATTCAGGCTCCAGTGCCTCTGGTGCTTGGGATAGAACAGAACTAATGTCAGTTATGGGGAAGACTCCGAGCTTTTCAGAGAGCTGGGGAGACAACGTGAGTGTCAACCTGAAGTGACAGTTGGAAATAAGACATGAGCAAGTTCAGTTCCAGGTGTGCTATGGCCCAGGGAAAGTGGCTTGCCCTGCGTGGACTTCAGTTTGCTGATGTAAGCAGTGTGATAAGGGTATTGCACCTGTCATCCAGGGTTTTCTCTCTTCAATACCTGGAGATTTTTTCCCCTTGTTCTACTTTTACTTGGTTTATTCCCTTGCTTTGAGAAGCACCTAGTGCATAATTTTCTAGGGTGCCCAGTCATGTCATCTGTTGACCAGGATTGACAGTCCAAGAGGTTGCCCCAGCAGCTTAGTGTCAAGGAGGATGGTGAGTTTTAGGAATAGTAGAGCCTGGTGGCAGCATAAACTGTCAGAGGCCAGGTGGACACAAGATGGACATAGGCATCAGGACTGGAATCACAACAGGGGGCCTCATTTGGAAATCTATGATGATGGTAACACACCATGGAGTTCCTACGGGTGAGGTAAATGGGAAGCCAACAAAAAGCATTCATATATTTATATAACCAAAAAGATTACTGGGAATACTGTCAGCCTTTGCAGTGGAAAGCCATGATTCCTCATCTAGTTTCCAGAACTGAGACATTGTTTAAACAGAAATCTGGGTCCCCTTGAGGAAGGACCCTGCAATGCTACAGCAAATATATTAATTAAATATTTTCTCAATTCTTCCTCATAGAAACAGTTTTTTTTTCAAATACCTGTATGCCAGGGAAAGGGAAATACCATCTCTATTTTTTTCCCAGTCTTTTTCATTTATTTCATTTAAAAAGTTAGCAAGAAGACAACCCAAAGAAAAATTATGACATCTTTAATTCCAGTTATCAGGCAGGATAACAAATTGGAAATGGACTAGAATACATTCAGATTTTTCTCTGCTATTACTTAGGCAAATTTTCTAAATAATCATCTTACTTGTTGAAGTCAACATTTCTTCTTTTGTAAAATGAAGACACTTTTTTTCTTATTTTTAGTTTTACTTTCTTTCTTTTTTTAATTTTAAAGATGTGGAGTACAATTCAGGATTAGGTATACAAGTGGTCTTCATACAGATAAAGTTTAGTCCTCCCTTTGGTCCCCACTTTGCCTGGTTTGAGATTAGGTACCCTTATTGATATGTGCCCTACCCTCTCCCCTGGAGGTTTTTGTCTACTACTAGTCCCTTTCTTACAGTATTATGGTAAGTGTTCAGGGTTCACTTATGAGTGAGAACATGTGGTACTCAGTTCTTTGTTTCTGTGATCGATCTCTGAGTAAATAGACTCTAAATCCATCTAAGTTGCTGCAAAGTATATATGTTTGTCCTTCTTTATAACTGTGTAATATTCCATCATGTATATGTACCACATTTTTTTATCCAGTCCAGTTTCAATGGGCAGCATGGTCGGTTCCATGTTTTTGCTATTGTGAATAGAGCTGCAATAAATGTGTGTGTGCAGGTATCTTTTTTTGTAGAGTTATTGAAATTTCTCCGGGTATGTTCCCAGAAGGCAGAATGCTGGGTCATATGGAAGGTCAATTTCTAGTTCTTTTAGGAATCGCCATGCTGTTTTCCATAGAAGGTGAACTTGTTTGCATTCCCACCAGTGTAGAAGTGTCCCCTTTTCTCTGCATCCTTGCCAAGCATCTGTTATTTTTTGTTTTTTTAATGATGGCCATTCTCACTGGAGTTATGTGGATTTGATTTGCATTTCTCTGATGATTATTGAGGCTGTGTGCATTTTTTCATGTGTCTGTTGGCTGCTCGGTGTCTTCTTTTGAAAATTTTCTATTCATGTCTTTTGTGTACTTTTAATTGGGGTTTTGTTTTTTTCTTTTTGGCATGTTTGAGTTCTGTGTCGATTCTGGATGTTATTCCTTTGTCAGATATGCAGTTGACAAATACTTTTTCCCCATTCTGTGAAAATACCCATATCTTTCAAAGGCAGTTGCATATAGAGTCTAAAAAGATGCTGAAATAATGGGGTCCAACATACTTTCATGCTCCTTTTTTAAGCTGAAAGAGGTATAGAGAGACCAGGTGGTAAATGGATTCCTGACCTAAATCCATTTCACAGGGCTTTAATGTGTTCATGGGCCCATCTGTGTTGACTTCCTTGATCCCATGATGGTTAATCAGGATGGATATACTTTAGTAACTGGCAGAACTTTCACACTAGGTCCTTGGACTGTGGAGAAGAATCTGTATATTGGGAACAGCTAAATGGAAGCTTCTGAAATTACCCAACCTCCGGGTCAAGACAGTAAATGCACAACAATATGTTATATGGGGTAGAATGGCAAACAATGTCGCTGGAGTGCCACCTTCAAAGGTTTTAAGATTATGGGATTGGTGGTCCCCAGTGTATCTCCATTTCATTCACCTGCCTGGCTCCCATAAAAAACTAGGTGGTTTATTTATTTATTTATTTATTTTTATTATATTTTTTGAGTTGGAGTCTCACTCTGTCGCCCAGACTGGAGTGCAGTGGCCACTCCCAGCCACCGCAGCCTCAACCCACTGGGCTCAGGCGATCCTTCCGCCTCAGCCTTCCAAGTAGCTGGAACTACAGGCGCATGCTACCACGCCTGGCTAATTTTTGATTTATTGTAGAGATGAGGTCTCGCCAAGTTGCCCAGGCGGATCTCGAACCCGCGGGCTCAGGCAATCCACTCACCTCATCCTCCCAAGGCACGGGATTACAGGCTAAGCCACCGACCCTGGCTACTAGGTGGTTTATTTATGTAAACTCCATCAAGTATAAACTCCATCTAGTGGTGACCCAATTATAACTATTATATTATTATATTATGGTTTCATATTTATCACAGAAAATGATGACATAGCCTACCACTTGGTATGTGGTTATTGAGTTGGCGAATGCATTCTTTTCAATCCCATCAGAAAAGGGGATCAAAAACTCTTTGCATTCACCTGGGACAGATAGTAGCACATAGTCAGGGTATTGTCCTAGAAAATTACGCTCTCTCATAGTTGAATGATTCCCTTATCATCTGAATATTACATGGAATATCACACTGATTCATTATATTGATGACATTATAATAATATGATCTAAGAAAGAGAAAACAGAACTGTAGAAGCCCTGATAAGGTATATGTACAACAGTGGATGGGAAAGATTCCTGCTAAGTTTCAGCAGTTGCCATATTGGTGAAGTTTTTAGAGAAACAGTAGTTATTGCATCTTTCTTTCTGCCATGAATCAAAAACACAAGTACTGGATAGGTTTTGGAGTTGGAAAGAGTATATACCATGCTTTAGAATAGTGCTCCAACCACTAGCGGGGTTGACTCTAAAAGCTGCCGTTTTGAGGAACCAAGAGGAAGAAAGCAATCTGCAGCAGATTAAGTTGCAGCTACAAATGGCGCTGTCATAAAAGAAGCATGACTAGAAGATCTCATTGTTCTAGCGTGGAGTCAGAAGTATAATCCATAGATCAGCTGCCTGGTTTTGTAAATAAAGTTTTATTGTAATATAGCCATGATCATGTATTTACATGTCGCCTTTGGTTGTTTTTGTGCTACAATGGCAGGGACCATATCACCAGAAAACCTGAAATATTTGCTATCTGGCTCTTTGAGAAGTTTGCATACTTTTGTTCTAGGACAATAGCTCTCAAATGTTAGTATGTGTATGCATGTTTGTGTGTATATTTTGTCTGTCTACCGAGGGCCTACATGTAATGACCCGCTAGTAAAAATGAGCCCATTTAGTGCTCATGTTTTGGTTTCTAAATGCTATTCTCAGTTAAAAGGAAGCCTGTCATCTTGGAGAAAAGGCTGATTTCAGGATGAAGACAGGAACAAGGTGAGCCAGGGGCAAATTATTGTGCCAGAAAGTTAGGAAGTGCTCAAAGAATTATGGGGACATCAAAAGCACACATACACCATCTTGAAGAAGTCCCCATTGGACAAATCCAGGAAAATTTGAATGGTAAAATAAATGATGGCAGTAATGAATCAATAGTGGTCCCTTTGTCACTCCAGCGGATTGGTTCCATGACTCGCCATGGATACCAGAATCTGCAGATGCTGACATTTTCTAGTAAGACCTCTGTATCTTTGGGTTCCACAGCCATGGACTCAACCAATTGCAGAACAAGCACCTGTGAATATGGAAGGCCTACTGGATACATGTTGAAAAAACAAGAATCTATGAATCTCTCTATATGTAAGTAATTAAATGAGTAATAGGTAAATGAAGAGTCTTGAATGTTCTTCTTTATAATAGAATAATAAATAGTAAATATAGAAGAAATTATGGAATTCGAAAGTCAGCAATGAATGCAATGAATGAAAGTTTGATGAGGAGATAGTTACAGGGTCTCAAAGTCCCCCACAAATTGCCTGTTGATTACAAGGGGGTAAATACTAGCTTTAAAGTGTAGAAACCTAACAGACACCTCCTACCTCCTAACTGAATGATCAAAGTTAACATTAGTAATATCGGAGCAAACCAATGTCATTGTCTTCTGATAAGAGGCACTGAGAAGGACACACCATCACTTCTGGCATGTCCCTGCAATGTATAACCTGAATCAAATCATGAAAAACACTAAGATAAACCTAAGTTTTTGTTTGTGTTTTACTTTTCTACCAAAAAAGGTGACCTTCATTCTTCAAAAATATCAAAGGAAGCTTTTCATATTAAAGATGTAATAATCACATACAACATGTGATTCTGTATCAGATCCTTCACTGAGATTAAGGGGAGCTATAATAGATATTATCACGACAATTGATGGAAATTTGATATAGACTATGAATTAGATAATATCACGATTCACTTTTATGAGTTTGATCACTGCATTGTGGTCATGTAAGATAAGGTTCTTTTGAAAAGGGTTTTGATGCATTCAACTTGATCTCAAGTAGAGTAGAAAAAATGTGTATGTGTATATCCCCATATAGTGTTTATATGTGTGCTATGAATATATAAAAATGAACATGTATACACACACAGAAAAAAAAGTTAAGAAAATGTAAACAATTGGTAAATCTGGGTGAAAGTTGTATTGAATTTCTTATACTAGTCCTGTCATATTTCTTTAGTTTTGATATTATATCAAAATAAAAAAAATTGAAAAAGATTACAAAATAAGCACAAAGATACATGAGACTATGAGAATGCAAGGTCACAGTACAGGGGCCTGGTCACATAAAGGAACCAAGACTTTACCCAGTAGAGCCGTAGGATGTGGCATCTTGAAGAGATGACTCTGGCCATGGTGTATAGGCGGGAGAAGATTGGAGATCAGGGAACCAGATTAAAACAATAACAGCAGCAACAAACTTTTGAGATAGCCTAGGGACTGAGTGATGGGACTTAACTCACATGGCATCCGCTCTTTTCAGTGTGAATCCTGATGGTGTTTGTCCATTCACAAAATGCTGAGGTAAGAAAACGTACTCCAGTGTTTCTTAACTAACCCGTACGTGTCTGTTTACAGACATCAAGTGAGCAGTGGAGTGGCTTGTTCAGTGCCACGTAGTAAGCAAAGGCATCAGATCTGTGGTAGTGTCTTTAAATGAGTGAGTCAGATGAATGCGTTATAGTCCTTCAGTGAAAGCTTTTAATTGAAAACTGTTAAATAACTATCCAGAGCTTTCCAGTACCTCAGCTAGGTTTTACCTCATGGACGTCTCTGTGTCAGTGGCATCAGCATCACCAGGAGAGGAAAGCTCTGTTTTACAACCCAGCAAATTTGGCCAAAAGTCACAGGCATTCCATTTCCAAAGGTGCCTTCCTTTGCTATCAGAAGAATCCATAGCAACACATAATTCTAGACATGAAAACAGAGACTATATTCCCCAAGAGATATGCATAAGGTGGTTTGTATGTATTTGTCCTGATAAGACAGGTGATTTGAATACTTGTATTATGTGTGTTTTATTCAGAAAGGGATCGTGAATATGAGGAAAAAAATAACTCATGTCTTATACTGATGGTGTTCCAGTAGCCTCATTTTCATATAGGAGAGACAGATCTACACTTGGATATTCTCATCAAAAGAGAGTCAGGGAAGCTTATTTATGTTTCTGGTTTGCAAAAACATACTCAAAGTTACCTAGCGAATGGATAGCTGATCTTGGCGCACAAAGCAAGTGTCTAATTCCCAGTTTTTAATACTAAAGGAACAATGCAAAGGTTGAGACTATACATGGGCTCTAGAAACAGGCTGTGAATTTGAAGATCTGCACCATGTCTTGCCAGGCATGTGCAAAATGTTCATCCTCGCTCTGCTTTAGTCTTCTCATCTGTGACACAGCTTACTTCAGAGGTTTGAGGGGAAGATTAAGTAAGTGAATTCACATCAGATCTGTCACTAGCATATGACAAGTGTACAGTAAAGGCTTGCTATTAGCAACGTGCTATTAGTCATCATTCTTTGAAAACGGTTAATGATCACTCAGCACCTCTCAACTATGACTTCACGGCACAAGTTTAACTGCATAAATATCAAATGGAATCCCATATCATCTGTGCTGCTACAGTAAGTTATTTCTATCCTGGGTCAAATATTAATTAAAAGAAATCCACAACCTCTTCCCACTGAACTCTATTCAGGGGCCATTTCTTAATGTGGGAAGAGGGTGAGGGGTGAGAAGTACCTGGTGCCGATACTATTTTCAATACATTTTCATTTTCCTTCCATTGGTGGGCATGGTCAATATTCTGCCCAGATCCTCATGACCTTTGCTATTGTTCCTCTGTGTGTCTCCCCCACGTGTGAGTATTTTTCCAGGGGCTCACATTTGCTTCTTTGCGGGAGTGCCCTTGGGCTACCAGAGCTGCCTGTGCTTCCTACACCACAAAGCACACAAAAAGCTACAAATGCTGAAGTCTAAGCCCTCCCAGCAGAACTAAGGTTCTCAGACTCCAGGCTTCAAATTGGGATAAACTCTGAGACCCACACTCTGAGGAGCCTCCCATTGCTGATGGCCTGGCTGGAGCCACCCTCCAGAGGATTCTGCCTGACATCACACCCTCGCCTGACTTCTGCCCCTTCCCTGTTCTCCTTTCCCGTTTCTTTTGGGAGCACTTCTTTAATAAGTAACTTACATACAAGTCCTCACCACAGGCTCTGATTCTGGGAAACCCAGATGTTTCCCCTCTGCGTGTCTGGGCTGATGTGGACTCCCACGTCAAAGGCCCCTTCTCCTCTGCCTTTTGGATATGGTGAGGGGTAGGAGCTGGAAAGGCAGCAGAGTCCTGACTTTCTGTGCAATTTCCAGCCCTGGAATAGTCAAGTGAACATCTTCCATTGCCTGTGCCTGTGCGTAACAGTTTAACAAATATGCATTTTTATTTTTTGAGGAATGACTGTTTACAAGAGGAACCCTTGCTGGGCAAAAGAGCTATAGGGGATCTCAGGGCCAGAAACCTTTCTTTCAGACACTTGTGGGATTTTTACACACAGAGGTTTCCTGGAAGTATCATGCTTTGGGAACAGAGAGCGAGAGAGACCTAATTTCTAGACCTGGTTCCACCAAGGCTTCATGTGAATTTGAGGCCCACAGAGTATAAATGCTCAATTTCCATGTCTGCAAAGTTTGGCTCTTTGGGCTTATACACTCCTTTGAGAAATCAAAGAAAGTTTTGGATTCTCTTCCCAAGAGATAAGTCTACTGTGCACGCACACATAACTTAGCATTCATTGTCAGGGGTTTCTCGATCCACTGAAATCCATCAGCGGATCCCTTCCTGATGACCTCTAATGATCTTAACAGCTCTCACATCCATGTTTCTAAGTTTGCTGAAGTCTGTAACAGACCCACTTAATTAAGCACAGATTGAGAATGCTTGAGTAAGTATAAATTCTTCTTTAGCAAGAGTGGTCAGAACTGTTTTTAATTTGGTTTCTTTGTAGAGCAAAGTTGCTATTTACTGCCAAGAAGAAAGTACGTGTTTAAAAATGAAATCTTCCCACATGCTAAGAGAATGCATCTTGGAACAGCATTCATCCCAGGCCCTCTGGTCCTGGGTGGGGAATCTCAGTTGTCTTTCTAGTGGAACGGAGTTTGGAATCTCACAAGCAAAGACTCCAATCCCAGCTCCACAACTTAATCAGGTTTGTGTTTGATGATGAACAAGAACAATAGCTCAGATTTACAGTTCTTTCACTGTTAAAATGGAAAAAAAACCTTGCATATTACTTATAAGACTGTGATGACAATTAAATAAGACAATGTTCAGACATTCCTTGGTACACGATTCTCCTATTTTATTTCTGTGTTCCTATTCCTGTCTTAAAGGTTGATGTTTCCTGAGCTCTTTTATCCTTGACTCAGTAATCTTAATAACTATACTGTCCTTCAGTTTTAACTACATGGGTGGCTGGTGACTTCCAAGTGTTTATCTTTTACCTTAACCTCTCCCTCCACCTACTACAGTCATATAATCAAATATGCCTAGGGATGGTGTTTTCTCACGGAGTGGATTTCTGTTGCTTTGATCTTGTCACCAGACAAATCTATTTTAGTAATGGAGGAAGTTCTCTTCCTCCTAGGGATTTCCCTGACCCTACTTTCTCCCACCAGAGGAAGGAATGCACAGTCCAGAATCACTGTGCAAATTATTTCCTCCCATCCACTCAGTGATTTTTCCGGGATCAGACGTATGAGCCAAGCGAGAACGATTATAGTTTCTTCCTAAGAGTCAACATGGTTGCTGAAAGCCAAGCCTTTCAGTTGCAATGATGGCTGATTGAAAAATGATGCCTGGAATTGTCCACTGTTATCATTACCATATAGAAAGAGCCCACAAATGAAGTAACAGGAAAATCAAGCCAAGAGAGTGAAATAAAAATTGTTTGTGACTTTGATTGAGTCTCTGTATCCCAGCTGTGGCAGGTCTAACCATGAGGCATTTCAAAACCCATTGAAACTTGCTTACCTAATTTACATAACAAACACAGTCTATATAATTGGAAACCCATTGCATTCATCTGGACTCATAGTCTCAAGCCACAGAGACCCCACATGTTGACATTGGCATTCACCCAGTCACCTCAGCTAGGACCTGGAGCCATCCCCAACTCCTCCTCCTCCATCATCAACCTTACACTTGTTGGATCCACCAGTCTGACTGTTCCTACTTCTCTACTCTTTCTCCACTTGCTCCATTTTTCTCCAGCTTCCACCATCCTAATTCAGACACCCACCCCCTTGTCTCTGGGTTACTACCAAGATTTACTGACTCATTTTTGGTCTTTAGTCTTATTCCTCTCATGTTACTGTGGTGGAACCAATGAGAATGGATGTTCATAAAATGCATCTGACTATAGCACTATTTTGCTTAAACCTCTTGGGAAATCCTGTCATCTCAGGATAATGTCCAACCTCTTCACATGGTATGTAAAATCTTCCATGCAGTCTTTAGCTATTCTCTGTTTCCACATGACTGACCAGAAATAGCACTCTGTGTAGTCACCACCCACCTCTGTGCCTTTGTGCATCACTTTGGGAAGAGTGTAGAGTCTTATATACTGACCTGGGTTCAAATCCTTGTTCTTGGATATACCAACTGTCATTTGGACAAGCTACTTCTCCAGACTTGCTGTCACATTTGAAAAATAGGGTTGCTGAGAGCAGCATGTTGCCATGAGAGTTAAAAGACTTTAAGAAAAGCACGTAGGAAAACATCAGAAGACAGCAAGAATGGGTAGATGTTCAACTTTTTTGCTTGTATTATTTGCTTCCTTTGCCTAGATTACAGATTTTTCATTACATTACAGATTTTTCTTGGCTCACTTCTGCCCAGCCTTTTACTCAGCTCAGATTTCATCTCTTCCAGAAGGCCTCCCAAGAGGAAACTGCTTCTAAGTTATACTGTCACAGCCCTTAGCATTCTGTA
Organism: Tarsius wallacei; assembly: GCA_963574415.1. Taxonomy (NCBI): domain Eukaryota; kingdom Metazoa; phylum Chordata; class Mammalia; order Primates; family Tarsiidae; genus Tarsius; species Tarsius wallacei. The sequence continues at coordinate 41,498 of CAUYQG010170363.1, read as the reverse complement.
TCAGTCTTACCTGTTCAGTTGTTCTGACCTCCTTGTTGGCTGAGCTGGTGACATCTTTGCACGTCCAGTGCTTAACAATTTTTTGATTGAGTTGAACGAAAATACCAATTATCTTCCTCCTCAGCCTCTGACAGGGAGCATGAGAAAGCATGAATTTTTGGTTTTTAAAATTATTTTTTCCCCAATACATATAATTTATAGCTATTACACCTGTCTGATTTTATCGTGTTAGACTCTGAAAAGTGAGATACTGGGAGATACAGGATTTTTAAATACAAATGAATGGAAACAACTTGGGAGGCATTCTTTTTTCCTTCCAGCAAAAGCAGCTCTTTTCTTGTTCTTCACTGGCCTTGAAATGAAGGATTGGGAAAATCAAATCAATATCTTCTTTTATTCTTTTATTAGGCCCAGGTTTCTTTTAAAAAAGCTGTCGGTAAGAAAGGGAATCTAGGGCATTGTTAAAGACCAGTTTTTGTGATCCTCTCTGCCTTTTTTTTTTTCTTAAGTCTACGTCTCACTGTCACTTAGGCTGAAGTGCAGTGGCACACTCATGGCCACTGCAGCCTCGACCTGCTGGGCTCAGGGGATCCTGCTGCCTCAGCCTTCCAAGTAGTTAGAACTACAGGCGTGCACCACCACACCGAGCTAGTTTTTTTTCTTTTAATTTTTTTATCGTAGAGATGAGGTCTTGCCAAGTTGCACAGGATGACCTCAAATCCCTGGGCTCAGGCAATCCTTTTGTCTCGGCCTCCCAGTGTGCTGGCATTACAGGCATGAGCCATTGCACCCGACTCCCCTCTGCCTTTCACCACTACTCTAATCCTGAGGGAATGGGTGGTCAACATACAGATTCTAGGTAATTACAAAGTCTGAGAAATACTGAGTTGGAACTAGAATGCCCAGAGGAAAAGGCTGGTGAGTTTAGTTTGTTGCATGAATCAAACTTTCTGAAAGCTGCTTGTTTTTATTTTATATATTTTTGGAAATGTAGTCTCACTATGTTTCCCAGGCTGGTTTCAAACTCCTGGCCTCGAGCAATCCTCCTGCCTCAGCCTCCCAGAAGCTTGGATTACAGGTTCAAGCCACTGTGCCTGGCTAGCTCGGTTTTTATAATGAGAAAATCAGTGAGTTTGAAAATGAGTTTAAATATCTGTTTATTTGTTTTGCAGATGAAGAAGTTAGGATTTGGGCAGGTTAAATAATCTCTCCAGGATCACCCAGCTAGTAAAAGGTAATAATTATTCTTGAAAACTAAAATCTGACCCTTTTTTTTTTCCTCTCTTGCCAAGTTCTTAACTAAAGGGCCTGGTGAATCATGCGCTACAAACCGTAAAGTCTCATCAGACGAGTTTTTATTAACTCATATAATGCGACTTTTTTCCCCAACCTGACTGGCATAACATCACATTGCAGATAAAGAAGGAAGTAAAAAATATCTTTTGACCCTCCAAAGCCATCTTTTGGAGAAATTTGTGTTTGTATAGAATCCCCTTCCCAGGGACTCCAGAACTCTGGGCACCTTTTAAGACACCACCTAGTCTTCCTGAAGCCTGCTATTTAGAGGTTTCATCTACATATAGAAAACTTTGGCTTTTCAAACTCCCTTACTTTAAATCAGTGTTTCTTTTGCTAATTTCAAAACTCTTTAAACAAAACTTAACTCTTTCTAGCAATTGCCATCAGAAAATCTTTGAATCCACCTATGACCTGCAAGCCCCCAACTTGGAGGCATCCCACTTTCACAGGCCAGACAAGTGTGAATCTCACATACTCTGATTTTTGTTTTGTCTGCAACTTCTGTCTCCCTAAGAAAATGTATAAAGCCAAGCTGTAATTCAACCATATGGGTCACATGTTCTCAGGACCTCTTGGTCCTGACCTATGGTCACTCACATTTGACTCAGGATAAACCTTTTAAAATATCTGATAGACTTTGGCATCTTTCATCCACATTTCTTTTTTTAATTTTTATTTTTATAGATGTAGGGTACATACAGTTCAGGATTAGGTGTACAAATGGTCATTGTACAGGCAAAGTTTGGGCCCCACTCTGTCCCCACTTCACCTGGTTTGAGATCAGGTACCCTTGTTGACATCAGCATTTATTTTAAGGGCTGTTGAAAGGAGACAGTCATATAAGGTGTATGTAACACCTGGCAGAGTATGGGCGCACAGGAGCACCTAACACTTTTGCACAACTAGTAACTGAAAAGACGGGTCTTTAGATGCCCCTGCCAGTTCCCTTTTCAGATTGTGTTTCCCTTAAGGCAGATGTCCTGTTACTTTTATCTTCATTCCTCACATTTTTCACATGTAGGAGAAACTTTCGACTCCACTCCCCAGGAGTCTACGAAGAGCGCCTCCAGCTTTGTTCCTCTGGTCGTCACTCTTCACTCTTGCCAAGAGGAGGAGAAGAGCTGGCTCTGTTCTGTCCAGGGTCATGAATTGACTGTGTGAGACTGACCGCCTTGGTGTTTGTTTTGGCGTTCCCCCGCTCATAGGACACACTGTCTCCTGCTCCTCTGGCGGGGCACTCACAGCCTCACAAATAAAAAGGATGGCAAGAAGGTTGAACCTGTGCCACGGGGTCAGTAACTGGGTGGCAAGTCTCTGCATCCACGTAAAATACCAAGAGGCCACACAGATGAGCTATGTTCTCCAACTGGGCTGTGTCCGCAATGAAGCTGAGGTGCTTATCGTCATCTGTCTGACTTCTGTGTGACTGCTTAGTCGATTTCCCAATCTGGGACTGGATAAAAACGTTGAGAAAGGCCACTTGATAATATTAATATCTTCCCTGGCCAGAGACAGAAATTCTGGTGGCTAGGGATAAAACCAGTGATGAGTAAGACCAAGGCTTTGGGCTTAGCCAGGACCTGAGACCTCAGATTTCAGTTCAACAGCCATTGGGTCACAAAAGCTTCCTTCTCTGTTGCTTATAGTGAGCAGCTGTTTTCACTTGGTCAGGCTGATTAGGACTTAGGATGCAGAGCCTGCAGTGCTCTGTGGCTGACCTGACCTGACTTGGGCATGTGTAGTCGTTCCCTTGGCAAAGGGCAGCCAAGGCAAACATGGTGGGAAAAGAGTGTCTGAACTTTGGTTAAGGCCCTGTTCCGAACGGCAAATCTCTCCTGCATGGCCGACTTGACCTTGTTGAGTGTTTCTATTTTTACTGTTTCTTAGCAAAATCTGCAGACCAGGACTTTAATCTAGAAAGACAGCCATATTTCATGTGGGACTCAGAGCATTTCTGTAGGTTTCACACAAGTCATATGAAGTTAGCCCCATACTGCCTGCCCCAAATTCAGTTCCTACTTGTACTGTTTACAATTGCATCCAGAGCCAGGGTTAGGAGCCATTCAGGCAGCTGAGGACATGATCAAATGGAATGCAAGAACTTTGTTTAGATCTTCATTTGAACAATACATGTTGGACAACTAGAAATAGTTGAATGTAGACTGCGCACTAGACAACAGCAAGGAGTTACTTATAATTTTGTTAGGTACTATCATTTGATTATGTAAGATGTCTATTTTTTAGGGAGATGCTTAATGAACTATGTAGGATGACATGACATGGTTTCTTCATGTCAAGAAAAAATGCTTTGGGTAGCAAGCGTCTAAATTGATGTTAGGAGGCCCACTATTGACCATACAAACTATCTTTTATTAGTTATCATAGTATCAATAACAGTAACTATAGTAATAATAGTATCAACAATGCAGCTAATTGGGATTCAGGATGATTCGATGATTCACTTTATTAATATTTCCAAGGAGGAAAAAATATATAGTTATAATGTGGAATGGGCATTTGAAAAACATTTCAACCATCCCTGAGAAGTAGTTATTAGATATTAGGTGTTAAAGTTAGTTATAAGGTTTAATAATTAAGAGTGCAATAAAGGAGGAGAAAATAACAAATATCAATGTTTTAGAATACCACGTTCAAATGTAGACCCATAAACATACGAAAATATATTAGCCTGTAATATCTAACAAGTATCCATATGTTTCTAATCAATGTATTTCTCAGTCCAAATTCAAAAGCCTGGTTGAGTATGAAATATCAAAAAACTTATATTTACTGGTATTGATATTACTAGTACTATTTTGTTGTTGTTGTTGTTGTTGCTGTTGTTGTTGAAGATGGGGTCTTATTCTGTTGCCCAGGCTGGTCTCAAACTTCTGGGCTCAAGTGACAGGGCTGCCTCAGCCTCCCAAGAAACTAGTACTACTTAATGTTATTCTGAATGTACCAGTTAAAATAGTTAAACAGAAGAAAGAAAGTGGGTATTTTTAAAAAAAGAAAGAACTTGGTAAATTATCTGTAATAATTAGTTCTAAACATACTAATTGTGAATGAATTTTCTTGATATCAATCATATCATCTGCCAATACTAATTTCAGACATGTGGCTAGTTGGAAGTTTAATCTACATAATTTTGTAGGGTTTAAAGAAAGATATATAAACAATAAATGATTAACATAATGGAAGAAAAAAAATCATATTTATAGTGCCAAGATAAAGCAATTAAATACATAGGAATAAGCCTAAGAAATGTGCAGGACCCGTATAATTAAACCTTAGTAATATTGAGACTCCCTATGTAAGCACAAGATATGCCTCTGTTATCTTTTGTTTTTCTCAGCATATCAAAAGTGAAAATAATTCTTTATATATTAGTTTATAAACAAATTACAATCTCAAGTTATACCCACAATTTAAAAAAAAGTTTTGTCGAAATGTTACTTAAATAAATTATTTAACTCATCTGAAGGAACAAACACTTAGGAAGAACCCAAGAAAGGGATGAAAGAGAAGGCAAGTGGTGACGGGTAGAAAAAGATGAAGAAAGCCAACATGGCAGACCTGAGACTGATCTTCAGAAAGATCTGCTTGCAAGGCCGGTCTGGGACTGAGACACGGTCTCGGTCCTGCGGACGTGAAGTTTCCTGCCAACGCCAAGAGTGCCTCGCGGTGCCCCTTCTGTGCCATGCAGTTTGTGATGAGCACAAGCTTCACTCCTGGGAGTCTGGAATATCGGTAGACACCAGGCAAAGGCTGCCTACACAGCCAGCCCCCAATAAAGACTCGGGCATCGAGTCTCTGAGGAGCTTCCCTGAAAGGCAATGCTTCCCATGTGTTGTCTTGACTCATTGCTGGAGGAGTTAAGTGTGTGACTTCACGATGAGAGGACTCCCAGTGATTTGCTCCTGGTTTCCTCTGAACTTCCCTCCGTGTGTGCTTTCCTGTTGCTGACTGTGCTGTGTATCCCTTCACTCTGGTAAATCTTAGCCACAAGTGCAGCAACGTTCTGAGTCCTGGGAGTCCTTCTGGTGGATCTCGAAACTAAGGGTGGTCTTGGGGCCCCTGACACAGATGGAGACTTGAGGGAGACTCTTGGAAAAGGAGAAAGCAAATCAGGAAGAAAAGCACCGATTTGGAAAAGCTAGGGAAAAAAAGGTTTTAAGAAAACTGGAATGATTACTCAATTTGAGCAATGCTAAAATTAAAGTGTAACTCTTAATGTTGTTTACCTAAAACTACATAAGCCGACCTGGCCAGGAGCCTAGATGACAAACATTGCCAAATTGAGGCAGGGGGATACAAATTATTCTGTCTGATTGTTTGTTTGAAAGTCTAGCTTGTAGACTAAAGGTTAAAAACTAGAAACAGAAGAACTCCACACATGTCCACTGTCATGGACTAAATTGTGTCCCTCCCCAAAAATGTTCAAGTCCGAGGTCCCAAAAGCTACAAATGTGAACTTACTTGGACATAGGTCTCTGCAGATATAATCAAGATAAGGTGAGCCTGCTTTGGAATAGGGTGGCCTCTTCACCCAATGTAACCGGTGAAGGTATCCCTTTTGAGAGGGATATTTGGACATGAAGACCCAGATGCACAGAGGAGAAGGCCATGTGAAGAGAGGCAGAAAGTTCTGCTTGCAAGGCTGGCCCAGGACTGAAATTCGGTCCCACGGACGTGAAGTTTCCTGTCAATGACAAGAGCCACTCGTGGTGCCTCTTCTGTGCGATGTGGTTTGTGCTGAGCACAAGCTTCACTCCTGGGAGTCTGGAATATCGGTGAAGAGAGGCAGAAATTAAAATCATGCATCCACAAGACAAGGCATGTCAAAGATTGCCAGCAGTTGCCAGAAGCCAGAAGAAACAAGGAACATTTCTTCCTTAGAGCCTATTGAGAGAGCACAGTCTCGCAACACCTAGATTTTGAGCTTTTGGCTTCCATATTCCTGTGAGAGAATATATTTCTGTTCTAAGCCAGTTTGCAATACTAGGTTATGACTCCCCCAGAAAACTCATGCACGCACACACACGCACTCCCAAAATGTTCATCATTGTGTAAGGTACCCTGCAGTGGAGCTCATCTTCACGTTTTTAAATGCCCAATCATTGTTTTGTTTTGTTTTGCCAACTACGAAATAGCAGTGAGTAAAATAGAAGCAAAAACTTTCAAAAGGGATTATAATTCAAGCAAATGAGTCATTAGGGAAATAAATTGAACACGGAGTGAACTAGATTTAGGTTGTCGCTTCACTACAGCTTACAGAGGCTCCAGGTCAGAGTAGTGGACACTGGCCTATGCCGACTTTCTGCAGATTCCTGTACAAAAGCCAAATGGAGGCCCAGAAACATGGACAGAGTATTTAAAAGTTATTCACTTAATAATTTGTTAGTTTGATTGATATGTTCTGTACTGCTCCAGAGAGACCGTGATATCGAGGCTAATTCGAGAAGCAGCGTTTTATTGGCGCTGGTGCGACTCAGCAGGCCAGTGCTCCAAGGCGGAGCAACCCGGAGAAAGAAGAGAAGGGTTTTATATGTGAATTTAGGTAAGGGAGGGGGTCACGTTGTATGGCTATACATTTTTTTTGGGAATTTGCAAGGTTGCATTCAGCAAAAACAGATTTTCAAAGAACAAATTGTTTCCAGGGTTTGCAAACTGATAACTTTACAAAGAGAGGATGCGGGGTGGGGGGTGGGGGATGGGGGTGGTGATGGTGGGGTGGGGAACAAGGTTATCAGTCAGTTACTATCTTGCACTTACAGGAAAGCAGCTTGTGGCTATATGGTTTTTCTCACATCCCATGTCTAGCAGGTTTGGAGTTTGCAGGTTGATTTTTAAAAAAGAATAATTGTAACTGTTTCTAGTCCCTCTCTGCCACATTTTGACATGTATACTTTCATAAAAAGGAAATTTCTTAAAAATGTGAAAAATTATGGCTGTAATTGAATGCCAGCAAAATATCAAAGATAACCAAATTTAATGATTATTATGCACATCTAAGTTTCTGTTTATAGCCCAGCAGTGTTTAGATGAGTGATAAAAGGAATATATATTATTTATAAATTAGTAAGTAACATTTATATAATCTATTTTTTCTTGCTGTCAATTTTGCTACATCACTAGCTGTGATTTTATAATCATGATTTTCAAACAGTTTGTGTTCTATTGACAGAAATGACGTAAACATATTAAAATGAATGTAAACACTTAAAATTTTTTTCATACATTTAAAAATAAAGTTAAATGTATATCATAAAATTAAATGAAAATGCACACTATAGTTACGAAGATAAAATTTTTAATTGTCAATTATTAAAACAGAAAATAGTTCATTTAAAATATAATGGAATCATATTGCTTTTTCTATAAAAATAAAATTAGCTGCAAATCTAGTATTTAATGTCTTATTCAGTTGCCAAAGCATGGAATGGGTACCATGCTTCACATACATTACATCTAGAGCCACATGTATAAAATCTAGGAACACAATGAATTGTTTAATGTTGGGTCTCTTACCTGCCACATATAACTGAATAAACAATGTGGCAGTTTGTGAATACTCTAGGACTGACCACATGCATAACAAAAAGCCATAAGATGGGTGTTCCACACTACTGGGAACTGGTTGTTTGTTATGCAAGAATGTATTGCATTCATGCCCTTATAGCAAGCATTTGAGGAGTGATAGTCTTTCTCCCATCTAAGCACTGGCACAGTTCAAACCCTAGACCACTTCTGGAGTAGTCCCTGAAGCAGCGTAGACACACAAATCTTCATGGGATTGAGTCATTTTTTGTTCTTAGAAAATTAGGCAGGGTGGAGACGTGAGTGACAAAGGTCATGGGAATGGATGCTGAGAGTCAGGGGATATAATTTGTCAGCTCTAAGCTTCAGATCAGAAGTGACTGAGTTTCTCATGCGTTCTTTGAATAAACTAGCATGTGCCGTATGTTTGATACTTCAGGCTCTTCAAGTGCAAGGTCTGTGGAAGAGGCCCTCTTGTCTGGTTCTGAAGATGGTCCTGGTGGGACTGGGAGGATATATGAACCCACAGGAGAAGAACCAGGGAAGCCATTATTGCTTGCAGTCACCCAGATGAGAGACCTGAAGTCCTGATCCAGGGTGGCAAGAAAGAGAATGGACAAAGAGGTCTTCCTTGCTATGTGCTTAAAGTACCACTCAGCAGTAAAAGGCTGTTTGGTCTGAATCCATATCCTAGTGAAACCTATTTGATGCTTCTTGTACCTGGCTTGGAGACCTCTTAAGTTCAGGGTCTGGGACAATTTTTTCTTTGCGTTCTGCTAATGAAGTAATCCATCCTTGGAGAGCAAAAATATAATAATTCTTTGTCCTTACAGGCAGCCTCTTTTGGCTCTACTATTTCTTTAAAGCAAGACTGAGTAGTCAGTGCCTCCCAGGAATCACCCTAACCCCATCCTGTAAGAACTGATACTTGAAGTTACAATTTTGTGATAAGGAGGGAAGGAGGTTACATTCTAAGCAACATGGTGAACTCACACAAAATTCCCTTGATCCTTTCTGTTCCTTCCCTCCCAATTCTCTCCCAGTATCCTCCATCTTATTGCTCCTTCCTTCTCATCAAGTCTTCCCCCCTCCACTTCTCTACATAAGCTGGCTTAAGCCCCCATCCCTCTCATCTCCCCCGGTCCTGCCATAGCCCTTTTCTATGTGGAGCAATTTGTATTTCCTTGGGCTCCAGCTTCATCCTCACAGTCATCCCTCTGCCTAGCTTAAGAAGAAATTTCCCCAAGACTCACTGTCTTTGAGAGGTAGGAACTAGGGCAAACAAAAAGGACTTTAAGCCATATTTCTGCAGGATGTTTGGATTATTGTTGAGGCGGATTCCTAATGCTACCCTTTGTTGCTTGATGCAGACTGCAAGCAACAAAGGCAGAACAGGAGACTTAGGCAACTTGGTTTTCAGACAGTGACCTCTTTTTTTTTTTGAGTTGGAGTCTCACTCTGTCACCCAGACTGGAGTGCAGTGGCCACTCCCAGCCACCGCAGCCTCGACCTGCTGGGCTCCGGCGATCCTTCCGCCTCAGCCTTCCAAGTAGCTGGAACCACAGGCGCGCGCTACCACGCCCGGCTAATTTTTTGATTTATTGTAGAGATGAGGGCTCACCAAGTTGCCCAGGCAGGTCTCGAACCCGCGGGCTCAGGCATTCCACTCACCTCAGCCTCCCAAGGCGCGGGATTACAGGCTGAGCCACTGAGCCTGGCTCAGACAGTGACCTCTTATCCAGAGGAGAATTAAGTTCAACAAATGGAATGTGTGTTCCCAGCCCACTTTTACCTCATGCCCACTGTGTGTTCTGGAGTTCCAGTGCATAGGGGCACCTGAGAGGTGGTGCTTAGACCACTTGAAGGGGTCAGACCACATGCATAACAAAAGTCTTCTCTGAAGAAAGAAAAATACATAAATGAGTGCTTTATTACCTCTCTCTACTAATAAATGCAAGCTTGAGGGTATGGACTTGGTTTTTTCTTCACCACTGTATCCTTAATGCTCAACAATGCATGGGATGTGGTAGGCTCTCAATAAATATTCTTGAATAAATTAATGCATGAATGAAAATTGAAATCTGTTCATTGAACTTAGAGACTTAAGCCATGCTTTCCTGGATATATTTCCCACAGCTGTCCATATTCTTATTGTTAGGTCTTGCTGGGGCCTCCAAAAATGTTAGGGTTATACCCTCCCAGTGAGGCCTCCAGAATCTTAGGTCAGACCCGCTGGGGTTGTGGGGTGTCTGGTATGCGATCTGAAGCCACACGAAAGGTACAAAGGATTGCACAAAAGTTAGATTAGAAAATATAGTTTATTTAAAAAGTAAATAGAGAGAGAGACAGAAAGAGGAGAATCACTTCCCTAAGGTAGGGGAGGGGGCCAAAGCCAGGAAGCCTGGTAATGGTCATAGCGCAAAGAGAACATGGCTGCACCAGAATCTAGCAAGGCAATGGCCACAATAGCCTGGCAGTGCCGGCGATGGTCTGGCAATGGCAAAATGGCTGCTCGTGGCTGAGTCCTTTTAGTCATTTCCTTTGGATGGGGGAAGGTCATTAAGATGGTTGGGTGGTGGCCTGCTCACGTCATCACGAAGGGGCAGGTAAGCACAGGGACTGATGTCAGGTGATGGACAGCAGGCAGATGGGTGGGTTAGTCACATGATGGCTGCCATGGTGGGGTCTGTCTCTGGCTTGTAGGTCACAAAGAACTGATTGGGTTAACTTGGGGGTTTAGGCTTGGAGTGGTTTCAGACATTTGCAATCCACAAACTCCTTGACCAAAAGCTGGTCTTATTATCATTTCTATGGCTTCAGCCAGCCAGCCAGGCAAGGGGTGATTTTTAATTTTCTGCCTTGATAAGGAAGCTGAACATTTACTAGAGATTATTATGCTAAACCATGAATTGAAAGCTTGGGCTGTCCTGGTCTTGCATCTGGTGGAGATTTGCCAAGAGGGAGTGGGTAGGCTGCGAGCTTGGCCTGTAGTAAAATGTCTGAACAATTCCTCAAACCTGCCTATTGGAAATAATCTGTGCTAGATTCAAAGTGTGTCAGGGATAACGTCTAAGCAAAAACGGCTGTGTTGAAGCAAAGAGACGATGCTAAACTAAGTTTATTCTAGGTTTCTACAGGTACCTCCTTTCCTGTATTCTTGTCTCTTTGCCCAGTCCATGGTATTTATTTCTCTCCTGGTTTCTTTGGAGAACTTGGGTCACTCTTTCTCAGTCTTCTTTGCTGGATTGACATCCTTATCTACCTCTATGCATGGGCACTAAATAACGAAGGTGAGTGCTTTATTTACTTACCCTCATTTGATAACATTTCCAAACTCATAGGGTTGTATAAAGGATTACTCTTACTTTACCTGCAAGAAAACTAGTCAAATTGAACTATCTAAGCCTCAAAGTCACAAAACTAAGTGCCTGGCTAGTCTCAAATCATGATGGTATTCATAGCACTTTCTTGGGTTGATACAAATATCCAATGAGTCAAAACACATCCAGTGCTCAGCATGGTGCCTGGGAGACACTAAGGAACTGATAAATGTTCACTCTATTATCTTCATTGTTGGGCAAGAGTTGGGGGCATTGTTGGGGGCATGCATCTGTAGGGGTCCTGGCCAACACCAGATGGCACATTTAAAAGCATGATCAAGGAGATTTGAATATAAACACAAAAGCAGGAAACAGAAGTCAGAGAGAAGCTTCTTTTAGAAGAGAACTTTCCAAAAAACTTTCATATAGGAATGCCACTTTCCTGAGCCCTGTCTAAGGCACTGGAGAGATTTATCTAGCAATGTGTCCACATGGTCATATATTTTTGTAAATCTTTAAGACTGAGTTTTTTATTATTTTTTTATTTTAAAGATGTGGGGTACAATTCAGGGTTAGGTATATAAATGTTGATTATGCAGGTTCCCTTGTTGATGAGGTGTGCCCCTCCATCCCCTGGCAGTTTCCCTCAACTGCCAGTCTATGCTCCCCCTTCCTCAGCCGTTTCCCACTACTGCCAATTACTTTCTTATAGTAATTGAAGAAAGTAATTACTTTCTTATAGTATTGTGATAATTGTTCAAGGTCCACTTATGAGTGAGAACATATGGTACTCTGTTCCTTGTTTCTATGATAGATGACTGACTATGATAGACTCTAAATCCATCCAAGTTGCTGCAAAGTCCATATGTTTGTCCTTCTTTATGGCTGTGTAATATTCCATTGTGTATATGTACATTTTTTTAAATCCAGTCCAGCTTTGATGGGCAGCATGGTTGGTTCTATATTTTTGCTATTGTGAATAGAGCTGCAACAAACATGTGTGTGTAGGTATCTCTTTTGATGAATGGTTTGAGTTCTTCCGGGTATATTCCCAATAGGGGGATTGCTGGATCATATGGAAGGCCAATTTCTAGTTCTTTCAGAAATCGCCACACTGTCTTCCAAAGAGGTTGCACTACTTTGCATTCCCACCAATAGTGTAGAAGTGTTCCTTTTTCTCTGCATTCTCGCCAGCATCTGTTGTTTATTTTATTAATGATAGCCATTCGTACTGGGGTTAGGTGGTATCTCAATGTGGTTTTGATTTACATTTCTCTGATGATGAGTGAGGCTGAGCACTTTTTCATGTGTCTGTTGGCTGCCCATATATCTTCTTTTAAGAAGTGTGTATTCATGTCTTTTGCCCACTTTTTAATGGGTCTGTTTGCTTTTTTCCTTTTGGCACGTTTGAGTTCCTTGTAGATCCTAGACGTTAGGCCTTTGTGAGATATACAGTTGGCAAATATTTTTTCCCATTCTGTGGGCTGTCTCCCTGCTCTCTTGATGGTTTCTTTGGCTTTGCAGAAGCTCGTCAGTTTGATGAGGTCACACTTGTCTATCTTAGTTCTTATGGTATGGGTACTTAGGGTTTTGATGAAGAATTGGTTGCCAGTTCCAATTTCCATAAGGGTTTCTCCTGCATTTTCTAAGATTCTTATAGTTTAAGGTTTTACATTTAGGTCTTTGATCCATTTAGAGTTAATTTGTATGTGGTGATAGGTAGGGGTCCTGTTTCAGTCTTCTGCATGTGATCAGCCAGTTTTCCCAGCACCATTTACTGAATAGGTTCTCCTCTCCCCAGTGGTTGTTGTTGGAGGCTTTGTTAAAGATGAGTTGGTTGAGGAATTGAGGCTTTGCTTCTGGAATCTCTATCCTGTTCCATTGGTCTCTATGCCTGTTCTTGTACCAATACCAGGCTGTTTTGATTACTGTAGCCTTATAGTAAAGTTTGAAGTCTGGAAGTGTGATACCTCGTGTTTTGTTTCTTTTGCTAAGGATTGTTTTGGCTATTCGTGTCATTTATGTTTCCATATGAATTTCTGTATTGTCATTTCCAGGTCTGAGAAGAATGATGTTGGTAATTTAATGGGTATTGCGTTCTATCTGTAAACTGCCTTTGGTAGGATGGACATCTTAACAATGCTGATTCTTCCTATCCATGAGTATGGAATATTTTTCCATTTGTTTGTGTCTTCTTATATTTTTTTGAGCAGTGTTTTGTAGTTCTCATTGTAAAGGTCTTCCACTTACCTGGTTAGGAAGATGCTGAGGTATTTCTTTTTTTGTGTGTGTGGTTATTGTGAATGGGATTGAGTTTTTTATTTGGTAAGAATGAGATATTTTAACCTCAATTGGATAAGATCTCTGTCTCCTTCCCCTCGTACTTATTCTCCCTCACATTCTTCTTCCTGCTGGGTGGTGTTGGAGTACTTTGAGTTTTGCTAAGCAGAAGTTGAATTTAGGATCTGTTTAACTTGTGAATTGCACAATTGCATCTCACCAAACCCAGCCATTTCCAGAGACAGTTATTACAGACACTGCTGTGTAGAGATGGTCTCTTGGGAGTCTTCTAATCAGCTTCTGTGGCAATTCGCCCAAGTATTGTGACACAAAGTTGCAAGACCACTGACTATATTGCCATATGAATCTGTCCTGTGGAACCTAGCTATCAGAAGAATGTGTGTAGTGAAGGAGAAAGAAAGAATATAAAATTCACAAAGACTCAAGCTAGTCTGAGGAATATTCTTTCAGTCAACAGATGTGCAAGATTGTAAACAGAGGGTTCAGTTTGCATTGACCTCCCTAGTTAAAACTGAAATATTCTCCAGTCAGAAATAAATTCTATTTCATACTATATCCACAAAAAAGTTTTGCATAGCAATTATACAGGGAACACGTGATCAAGCAGGTAAAAAATATCAAATTATTTTTGTTTCCTTTATTGGAAAAAAACAAACAAACAACTTTTCTTAAGGTAGTGAAAATAAGGCAGACAAAACAAAATATAGAAAAGCTAGTACTGATTTTGTAAAGTTGTTATTTGCATGCTTTTTAATTTTGAAAGTTGTTGAAATTTCTCATTTTAAATAGATACTCATTTTTATACCTTATTTTGTATTTGTAAGTCTTTAAGGAGGGTTCAACATTTTTGTGTAAATTTCTACCCCACAAAGCTAGTTCTTCCTCTGGCTGGGATCTTAGGTACAAAAATTTAAGTACTTATTAAGGGGAACTTGGCAATGAGGATGCTGGAGGAATATATGAGGGGGGAGCCCAAATAACTAGAATTTATTTATGAAAAATGCGCATTTATTCTCACATGTTTAAATTTCAGTCATCTTCAAAATACTTTCCATTTGATGTGATACATCTATTGAGATGTTTTTCTTTCTTTTTTATTCTTTCTTTTAAAGATGTGGGGTACAATTCAGGATTAGGTATACAAATATTCATTATGCAGGTACCTTTGTTGATGAGGTGTGGTCCCTCCTCTGGCAGTTTCCCTCAACTGCCAATCCCAAACCCCCTTCCTCGGCAGTTTCCCACCACTGCCAATACCTTCTTGTAGTATTTTTTTTTTTTGAGTTGGAGTCCCACTCGATCACCCACACTGGAGTGCAGTGGCCACTCCCGGCCACCGCAGCCTCGACCTGCTGGGCTCCGGCGATCCTTCCCCCTCAGCCTTCCGAGTAGCCAGAATTACAGGCGCACGCTACCACGCCCAGCTAATTTTTTTGATTTATTGTAGAGATGAGATTTCGCCTGCCCAGGCGGGTCTCGAACCCGCGGGCTCAGGCAATCCACTCACCTCAGCCTCCCAAGGCGTGGGATTACAGGTTGAGCCACCGAGCTCGGCTTCTTGTAGTATTAAGGTCTGCTTATGAGTGAGAACATATGGTACTCTGTTCTTTGTTTCTGTGAAAGATCACTGAATATGAGAGACTCTAAATCCATCCAAGTTACTGCAAAGTCCATATGTTTGTCCTTCTTTGTGGCTGCATAGTATTCCATTGTGTATATATACCACATTTTTTAAATTCAGTCCAGCTTCGATGGGCAGCATGGTTGGTTCCATGTTTTTGCTATTGCGAACAGAACTGCAACAAACATGCATGTGCAGGTATTTTTTTGGTAGAATGACTTGAGTTCCTCCCAGTATATTCCCATAGGGGGAAAGCTGAGATGTTTTTTACGCCGCTCAAAACAGTTTTTGACCTTATCAATTTTGATGACTTTTAGTGCTTCTACCATTTTATGTTTCATACCAGCAAAACATTTCCCTTTTAGGACTTTTTTCATCTAGGGAAACAACAAAAAAGTCACTGGAGACGAGATGGGGTAAACAGAGAGGGTGGTGCATGGGGGTCATGCTGGTTTTGGTCAAAAACTGCTAAACACTCAACATGTTATGGACAGGTGCGTTTCCATGGTAGAATCGCCAGTCACCTGTTTGCCATAACACGAGACATTTCTTCTGCAAAGTCTGTGTCTTAAGCTCCACTTGGAGTTTAACCACAGGCTCCCTGTGCAGGAGGCCCTTTGAAGTCTTGCCCTCGGGGCCCACAACACAGTAAATGGACCCAGAAAGAGCCACCTCAGCAAGCTTTCCTCTTTGGGGAGACCAGCCCTGAACAGACCCAGCAGAGCATCTCTATCCACTGGACTTCAGGGTCCAGTGTGTGCAGTGCAAGGACACTGTTCTTCAGTCCCCCGCTGTCCTCCCGCTTGCCCCTCCCCACTCTGCTCCCTATCATCATTTGTTGTTGCTATGGCAACGCACTCTCTAAAGTCACACCGTCTCAAAATTTCCAGATAAAAACCTTGGGTGACCGTTTGATCTGGAGGAACAAATCCCAAGTGTACTACAAGGGGCCTGCCCTCCAAAAGAGAATTCTGATTTGTTTGTTTTTTTTTTGCCCCCCGCCCCCACATACCCCGCCACTTTCTGATCTTCAAAACAAAATGCAGTACAAAGGGTGACAGAGCCTATATATTCCAGTGCACAGAGTCTGGTCTCTCGGGCACAGAGCAGGGTGTGGAGGGAAAAGAGGAACATATCTCCCACCATGGGGACCCTCACATTGCCACGATGGGTCTTCCAACAGAATAACACTAAGGGACACTCTACTTGTGCCCGCCCCCTTCACTCCTTCTCACTGGAAGTGGGATGACTTACACCATTAGTGCGTCTGGGAGAAGGAACTGGGTGTAGAGGGGTCAGCACCTTCTGGGCTCTCTTGCATCGGTACCTGACTGCAGGGAGGCTGTGTACTGTGCCAGTGAATGGGAGCATGCTGGCCAATCCGAGGCCAGCGCAGAAGGAAGTTTGTTTGAGAAGGTGGTTGAGATGCACTGAAATAAGGTCCCTTCCAGCTCTGCTTGATGGCATCAACAATGATAGCAATAACAAATAGCATTATCATCATGATCTAGTCCAAACCTTACATTTTACAGGTTAGACATTCGTTTTGCCTTTAAAATAAATGTTCCATTAAAATATTTATTATGAGCTGGGCTCAGTGGCTCAGCCTGCAATCCCGCGCCTTGGGAGGCTGAGGTGAGTGGATTGCCTGAGCCTGTGGGTTCGAGACCCGCCTGGGCAACTTGGTGAGACCTCATCTCTACAATAAAAAATCAAAAAACTAGCTGGGTGTGGTAGTGCGCACCTGTAGTTCCAGCTACTTGGAAAGCTGAGGCGGAAGGATCGCCAGAGCCCAGCAGGTCGAGGCTGCAGTGGTCAGAAGCGGCCACTGAACTCCAGTCTGGGTGACAGAGTGAGACTCCAACTGAAAAAAAAAACAAACCAAAAAAAAACCCAACAACAACAACAACAACAACAAAAAATATATATATATTTATTATGGCCAAGCCATTTATTTTTAGCTCTCTTACAAATCTTGGTTTATACTGTAGTTGAACGTGTGAATAACTTCCAGTTTTAGAGGACATTTGTGTGAATTACTAGCAAATATAACTGACAATAATGATCTTCTCTTATTTTACTTGAGAAACCTGGGTTCTAAATCATAATTTTCTTTTATGGCTTTTCTAGTGAAATTTCTACCAAAATAAATATAGATTATAAAGACAAACTCACTTTGCCTTCTAAGTATAATACATAGTCCTTTAAATCAGATTGCGATTTATATATTTCTGAGCCTAGCAGAAATGAAGTGACTCATCCAGCTTTTTTTAATTAAACAATTTTTTTTTAGCTGGAGTCTCACTGTCACCCAGGCTGGAGTGCAGTGACATGCTCACGGTCACCACAGCCTCAACTTGCTGGGCTCAGGCGATCCTTCCACTTCGGCCTTCTAAGTAGCTGGAACTACAGGTGCCAGCATGCACCACCACAGCTGGCTAATTTTTTAATTTATTGTAGAGACGAGGCCTCGCCAAGTTGCCCAGGCTGGCCTCAAACCTTCGGTCTCAGGCAATCATCTAGCCTCGGCCTCCCAAAGTGCTGGGATTACAGGCTTGAGCCACCACACCTTATTTAAACAATTTTTTGATATGTCATATTTGTATAGATTTATGGAATACATGTGATATTTCGTCACATGCATAGAATGTGTAATGATCAAGTCAGGGTATTTTAGGCTATCCATCACTTTGGATGTTTATCATGTCCATGTGTAAAGAACATTCCAAATCCTCTCTTCTAACTCTTTTGAAATACACAATGCATTGTTCACTCTAGTCACCCTACACTACTACTGAACAACAGAACTTATTCCTTCCGTCTATTTGTATCCATGAACCAACCCCTCTTTGTTCCTGCACACACCCTTCCCAGCCTCTGGTAACTGTCAGTCTACTGTCTACCTCCATGAGATTAACTTTTAGCTCCTGCATATGATTGAGAACCTGTGTTATTTATTTTTCCGTGTCTGGCTTATTTCACTTAACATAACACCCTTCAGTGCCATTCACATTGCTGCAAATGACAAGATTTCGTTCTTGTTATGGCTGAATGATATTCTGTTGTGCACATACACCACATTTTGTTATCCATTCATCTGCTGATGGACACTTAGGTTGATTGTGTATCTTTGCTATTAGGAACAGTGCTGTAATCAACATGGGGCTGCAGGTATCCCTCTGATATACTGATTCCTTTCCTTTGGATAGATACCCAGTAGTGGAATTGCTAGATTGTATGTAGTTCTAGATCTGGTTTTTTGAAAAATCACAATGCTGTTTTCCACAATGGCTGTACTAATTTCCATTCCCACCAATAGTGTATAAAAGTTCCCTTTTCTCTGCATCCTCACCAGTATCTGTTATTTTTTGTCTTTTTGATAACAGCAATTCTAACTGGGATAAAATGATAGGCTAAATAGTTTTCCAAAGCGTCGAATTGCTTTCTTTCCTGAAAACATTGGCAGACAAATTCAAAACAACAATGGCACCCACAATAACAGGTGAGATTGAAGCTGCTCTGGCTGGAATGAGGCGTGGGGTGTGGGGACTCTAGTGCCACCTGCCTCACCCTAAAGGACACCCAAGTGGTTTTTAAAACCGTGGGACCGTCTTAGTGCTCTCTAGCATCCTACCCACACAACGGTTGGTTCTCGGATTCATTACAAATGACAATTCAAAACCCCTCGGTGATACCCATCCACGGTTCAGATCACTTGAGGAAGCGCCTCAAGGACCCAAATCCTTAGAGCTGGCATTGGGTGGGGGAGGTGCAGAGGGCTGAGCACAGCTGTCCTAGGACCAGCCTGCTCCAAGCTGCTGCAACACGAAAGCATAGGCTGCCCCACAATCCCAGGCACTATTTGTCCTTTAGCTTTAGAGGCGAAGATTGAGCAACATGTGATGGGGTGCATTGTGCTGTAAGGGGTAAATTGCGAAGTTAAGGATAAGTTTCTGTGTCAGTTCAAAGAGTTAAAGAATGTTTCAATAGCGAGGCTGTAACCTTCCCCAACAGTTGTTGCTGATTCTGTTTTTTATCAAGGATCACTGCAGGATTTCCAAGTGTGGTGCCTGGAACAGCAGCATCGGCGTCTTCACACATACGGACTCAGAGTCTGCATTGTAACGAGATCCTCAGGGGTTTGCACACACAATGGATGGGAGTTTCTTGAACACTAGAGTTTAAACCACAGGCTCCCCATGCAGGAGGCCCTGAGAAGTCTTGCCCCCAGGGCCCACAATACAGTAACTAGGCAATAAGAAGAGCCACAGCAAGCAAGTGTTCTGCTTTGGAGAGATCAGCCCCTAACAAACCCAACTGAGCATCTTTGTTCACTTTTTTCCTCACACTGGATGTAGGGTCCAGTGTGTGCAGCGCAAGGACACTGTTCTTCAGCCCCCCGTCTTCCTCCCACTTGCCCTTCCCCGCCCTACTCCTCTGCTCCTTGTTACCATTCATTATTGCCTACAACAATGCTCTCTCTAAAGGCATAAAGTCTGCCATTTTCCCCGCTGCACCATCAGTGCTTTGTTTTTTCTTTCAGTTTCTTTTTCTTTCTTCCATCTTTCCTTCCTTCCTTCCTTCCTTCCTTTCTTGAATTGGAGTCTCACTCTGTCTGTCGCCCAGGCTGGAGTGCAGGGGCACACTCCCAGCCACCGCAGCCTCGACCTGCTGGGCTCAGGCGATCCTTCCGCACCCCAGCCTTCCAAGTAACTGGCACTACAGGCACGCGCCACCGCACTCAGCTAATTTTTTGATTTATTGTAGAGACGAGGTCTCACCAAGTTGCCCAGGCTGGTCTGGAACCTTTGGGCTCAGACAATCCTTTTGCCTCAGCCTCCCAAAATTCTGGGATTATACGCATGAGCCACCGCGCCCCGCCTCCTTTCAGTTTCTAAGAGCAGTAGCAACGCCTTGGCAACGCCTAATCCCTAACTTCAAGGTGGGGGTGGGGTTGGTAAAGTAATCAGGGCAGGTGTTCTTGAGAAAGAAAACAAAGAATTGACCAGATTCAGAGAGAGATGAAGTAGCGGGGTTGTAGGCTGGCGCTTCTCACTCTCTCATCCAGGCATCTTGCAGGTTCTGATCCAGGAGGTCTGGACAGAACCAGCGATTCTATGGTTCAGACAAGATACCAGGTAAGGCCGATGCTACCAGACCAAGGACCGCACTTGGAGTAGAAAGTTCTAGGCAACACAAGGGCAAGGATTTCATGCTGTTATGTTCACTGTTAGATCAAGATGGCATGTGCCTGCCCCAGAAAAGATGTTAATAGATTAATAAACACACACTGACTGAATTCCACACTGAGACACTATGCTCAGTGTTTAAATTCTCATCATAATTCTGCAAGATAGAAATATATTAGCTTTGGCTGTAAAAGTGGAGCTAATACTACATGCACTGAGGTGCAAAGAGGCTGAGTTACTTGCTCAAAGCCACACAGTTACCAAATATTTCACGTGCTACCCTATATTTCCTGATCTTGCTTGCAGTTAGTTGAAACTGTTTTGTTCCAGCCAGTGGACTGTTGGGGACATAACATGTCACCTCCTGGCTGAGGCATTAAAGAGCCAGTGTCCCTCCTCCCACTTTCTCTTCCCTGTTTTGTATTCTGCCATCTGAAACATGTGGCCCCAAGGTGAGGTTAGCAGGAGTGCGCACTGACCTGCAGTGGACTTCACATGGGGATGCATACATCTTTGCTATATTTTAATCACTGAAAATTTTAGTTTTTTAAAAATCAGATTATTCTTGATAGTATGGGCTCAATGTTGACGTCAGACAGCTCTTTGTACAAGGGGGGACCCCTCAAAAATGGAATTACTTTTTGGAGGGCAAGCCCCTTGCAGGACAGGCTTCCCTGCTAGGTAAGTGTTCAACCCATCAGCATCAGTGTACCAGCTAGTGCTGTTGTGAGCAACGGAGGTCAGTTTCAGTGAATTTTTTTTTTGGAGAGTCCTTCAACACATTTGCCCACTTCACATGGGTGATTTGAGGGCATCTGCCCACACTGCACTGAGTGTTCAGCAGTTTTTGACCCAAAATGGCATGAAACCCAGGTCCCACTTTCCCTATTCACCCAGTCTCACCCTGAGCAACTTTTGTTTCCCTGGATGAAAAATGTCTTCAACGGGAAATGTTTTGCTGATGTGGAAGAGGTGAAACAAAAAATGGCAGAAACACTAAAAGGCATCAAAATGGATGAGTTCAAAAACTGTTTCGAGCAGTGGAAAAAGCATCTTGATAGATTGCATCAAACAGAGAGTACTTTGGAGGTGACTGCAGTTTAAATATGCAGTAATAGACACACAGTTTTTTAGAAACAAATTCCAGGTTTTTTGAGGGCTCCTGTACAGTGGGCTTTTTATCTGTATCTCTAGGTCCCCTAAATATGAGCACAGTCAGGGAGTCTAGATTAGGTATGCCCCAGTACTACCAGTGGGCTGAACTCAGATAATGCCAGGCACTGAGGCTGTGAAAAATGAATGGCCAGTGCCTGGAGAAACATCCAGTCGTCATTCTCTATAACAAGGTCAAGGTGCATTCGGTGGCAAGCACCATTTGCTTTCCAGCTCTGTCCTTTATTGAAAGGCATTGTTTGAATGAAGAAAACTATGCCTATGAAGGTTTTATGAGTTGCATTGATAAACTAAATAAAACATTATTTTTAGGACATTAATGCATATCTACAGAAACACAACCTATATTACTTATGTAGTAGATGAGAAATGTGGTTTTTGCACACAGTGGCGGCTTGGCACGAATGTTTGTGTCCCCTCAAAAAAAATTTTTTTTTTTTTTTTTTTGAGTTGGATTCTCAGTCACCCAGACTGGAGTGCAGTGGCCACTCCCAGCCACTGCAGCCTCCACCTGCTGGGCTCCTGCGATCCTTCCACCTCAGCCTTCCAAGTAGCTGGAACTACAGGCACGCGCTACCATGCCCGGCTAATTTTTTTTTTTTTTTGGATTTATTGTAGAGATGAGGTCTCGCCAAGTTGCCCAGGTGGGTCTCGAACCCACGGGCTCAGGCAATCCACTCACCTCAGCCTCCCAAAGCGCTGGGATTTCAGGCTGAGCCACCGAGGCCCTCAAATTTATATGTTGAAACCTAATCCCCAGTGGGACACTATTTAGAGGCTGGACCTCTGGGAGTTAATAAGGCTGCAAGGGCAGAGCCCTCATGAATGGGATTGCTGCCCTGACAAAAGAGGCTCCAGAGAGACCCTCCACTCCTTTTGCCACGTGAGGACAAGGTGAAAAGGTGCCTTCTGTGCACCAGAAAATGGGCCCTTGCCAGACACTGAATCCGCTGGTGCCTCGATTTTGGATTTTCTACCCTCCAGAACTGGGAGAGATACATTTCGGTTATTAAGAACTACCCAGTCTATAGCATTTTGTTATAACAGCTGGAGTGGGCTAAGACAATGGCAAATGGATTTGTGTGTCTCACAAAATAATGAAATATGCATCATCTGACTTACATGTATGTGGCAAAAGAATACGACTATTGCTTGTAGGTTTCTAGGGATATTAAACTGAACAGAGTAGTAAAATTGAATTAAGAAATAGAAAACCCAAAAAGGTGTGTCATCAGAACAGAAACCAAATCAGTATTTTTCTCCTTCTCTGACAAAGAGACCCAGTTTTCACTGTTAGGATAGCTTACCACTTACCAGCTGATTTCTATTGTCTGAAACAATCTGCATCAAACAGAGAAATGGGGAACGTGACTCAACTCACCCAATGAGAATAGTATAATCTTGACAATGAAATGGTATAAGGGTAGCACTAAACGAGAAAATTTTAGACCAAGATTCTAATATTAATTCTGCAAACTCAGCAGTGCTATCTATTCATATAAATAGATCATGACAAGTAGAGTTTATCTTAGGGATATAAGAGGAATCCATATGAGAAAAATATATTCAAGTAATATACTATACTAGGATTTTTAAAAAGAGAAGAAGGTAACTCAAATACATTCTAAAAGCTTAATAAACATAGGTATTAAAAAGCTAATCAATTTAGGAATAGATTAGGATATTACCTTAAGCTGAGCATCTTCCAAAAATCTTTGGCAAAAATTATGCTTAAATGAAATGGTGAAACTCTAAGATCTTTTTGTTTCTTCCAGTATTTATTTCTTTTAAGCTCTAATATTTTGTCTACACAGAAAACACAAGGATGTCCATTTTTATTTCTAATTTCATATTACACTGGTTAGGACTTTTATGAAATTGCTGAATGGAAGAGGTTACAGGAGTATTCTTACTAGAGCACTTTCCATTGCTGATGCATAGGGATTCAGTCAATTTTTTAAAAATATTGAATTTGTATTTGGCAGTTTTGCTGACCCCTCTCATTTGTAAATGACGTGATAACTTTCTTCCTTTTTCCTGGCTTTGATTATGCAATCTATAGTTTTTATTGTTATCGCCAATGAGCAATTTTTCCAAAAGAAAGGAAACACATTACAAAATGCTACTGGTCTGACAACTTCCTTTCCATTACACTTTCAAATTCCAGATCAAATGGTCATAGCAAGTTTCCATGGATAATAGCTCTCAAACGCATCCAAAATCTCAGTGCCCTTCCAAAAAAAATCAGCAGGGCTTGCCAAACTGGTTTTGGAACGCACGTGGACGAGCAAAGACCTAAGAACCGTGGAGATCGTCCCGACAGCTCTCTTCCCACTTGGTCAACGACAAACCGAAAGGGCCAAAGGCTGGAGAACCACCCGGCCAAGGCGAGCGGCCGCAGCCCCGCGCCCAGCCCAGCCTCGAGCGCACGGGAGGCTCGGACGTGGCCGGGGGCGACGCGGAGGCGCTGAGGCGCGGAGGCACCGACTCTCCGGCTTACCGGGCGTTGGGGCGCGGGTACAGTCCGCGGGGAGCTGCATCTGGAGGCTGCGCATCGGCGGGACGTCGGCGTTTTCCGGTTGGAAAACGGATCTGGACCCAGACACTTTTGTAAAAAAGACGTTCTGCAAAGCCTGTGACTGACAGCTTTTAAGCGATCTGCTGTCCACTGTTGTGTGGAAGTTTATTTTTCATGTCAATGTAGCATGAAACACCATCTTTTTTGCATCAAGGTAAGAAAGGATTTCTAAAGGACAAGTAGCACGAATCTAAAGAAAGTTGTTTTCCTTACGGATGTTGGTGTCCACATTTTCTTCCAAAAGTTTAAAATGAATAGTTCGATAATAGTAAATGGACAAAGGCTGCAGGCTGTACACAGAAAACTCAAATGTTCGATTGACATCTGCAAAGGTATACTATCACATTCACATAAATCAGGGAGAGGAAAAGGACAACAATACATTGTCTTAAGTTTAGTATTGCTAAATATTATATGGAAATTCCCGTTTCTCCACATCTTCATCAATTGAATTAGGATGTTAGCATTTCACAACTATCAGACTGGCAAGTCACTTTCCACATAGACAATTGCCATTTATAATCCTACAGCACATGCCCTGTGACCCAATGCCTTAACTGTCATCAGTGTTTATTAATACCATTCTCTTTTTTCTTCTATGTGCAAAGACACTGGTGCTTTATAGTCTCATGAGGTTGTGTGACCACTTCTGTGCAGTGGGTTGTGAGGGAACTGCTGTGGTGTTCCCGACCTGTGCAAGATCCTCTCCTTTCTCAAGTGGTCCCCATGGTGCAGCGACAAAAGGGGCTATCAGCTAAGGTCCCGGACAGACTTTGGGGGCCTGAGCTTCTCACTGAACCACAGTGAGCATGTGTGAATTAAAATACAAAAACAAAAGCAAAACGTATTTGGTGTAGAGTTGCAAAATAAATGGTAACCTCGAAAAGTCCCATGTGGAACAATTTCTCTAGAGTATAGAACTAGAAATAGAACTGCCGGGCATTAGTACAGCATCTGGCACAGAATTGGCATTTCCTAAATGTGAGTCAGTGAAACCCGGCCCAGCCTGCTCTACTTCCACATACATAGTGAATAAAATCCAATCGCGAATATTTGCGATACAGCTTGTTTTCCCTTCTGCTGTGTTCAACATGGCAGCTATCAGTCACAGCAGCATTTGAAACATGACTAGGGTAACTGAGGAACTAAATTCTAAATTTAATTTAAATTTAAAAATGGAAGCAGTGTAAAATATCTACTAAACACAACTTTAATGTTTTAGTAGGACCGCTTTTAATTACAATAGCAGAAAATTTAGCCCCAAAATGACACGTGCTGTGTTAAATACACACCAGATGAACAGTGCATATGGGTGACTGCTGCCCCCTCGCTTTATGACCCTGACGTCGATTTCTGCCACTTTCCCTCTTTTGCTCGCCACACAACAGCCATCCCTGGCAGTCCTCGCCTAATAATATTCCCTTCAGGCTCACACTACCGTTTTTGGTCTCTACTCTCTCCGAAAGCACCACTATAACAGCGACACTTTACTAGGCTGATCTGATAGGACTGAAGGATTAAGACTCACTTTAACTCAAAAGAACAAACTGATCAGCCAAATTGCTGAAGTTAAGCAACTCACATCTCTTCTCAGGGTTTGCCAATATTTGTATCAAGTCCACTTCTCTTCCGTTCCCTTTTTGCCTCCCTGGGCTCTGGGAGATGAGCAAATTAAAGGCAACTCCATCCTTTTTTATAGGTGGGGTCTTGCTGTGTTGCCCCAGGCTGGTCTTGAACCCCAGGCTCAAGCAATCCTCCTGGCGCAGCCTCCCAAAATGCTAGGATGAGGCATAAACCACCACACCCAGTCTAAATGCACTCTTTACATATCATCATACTTTCCTCCCAAATAAATGTGAAAATGTGCAAGAGACCAATTATACTTGTAGATTACCTCGAAAGTACAACGACACGTAAGCCAGGGGCTCATCACTGCTTGAGAACGATTCCACCCAAGCCTTGTTCCTACGTGAGACTAGACATGGAAGGCAGGTTAAGTGGCCACATACTTTCTCTACTGAGGCCACTGACAATGGCAGGAAAACTGCCAGGTTGTCCAAACCAGGACCTCCTGTGAATTTAAGACAAAGCAAAACAAAAAAGGAACCTGGTTTATCAGCATCTGTATGGTTACACAGTGGTGTGTCTAATGCAAAATATACCGTGTTATGTAGAATGTTGCCTTTATGTCATTCAGAAGTGTATCACACAAGACAGTCTGTGTAATAAGGGCAGAGAAAATTTTACAGTTGCTTTATTAAACAAAACTTACGCCAACTTCTATATCTATATACAAACGTGTTTCAAAACCAGAGCAGCAGACACACAGACTGTTAACACAGGAATTACAACAATGCTTAAAACATGTTATACAACATTTTGTTTTCTGCTCATATTGACATTTATGGATTCAAAAATTATTCCAAAGGTCGAGCAGTATCACACCTTCATTTTCTGAGACAGTTCATATAATAATATATTCTACAGAAAGAGGGATGGAGGTTTTGAGACTTAATGCACTCTTCAGTCTAGTTCAACAAACAGCATTTGGCTCACAACAGGGACTCACAAAATGTTTTGCAGTGGGGATAAAAATTTGAATAAAATATAATCTATTAGAGTATACTTTGAATCAGTGTTCTTTTTTGTTTTTACTCCATTTGTCTGTATCATAAATATAACAAGATCATCTCATTTCTGGTCCCACAAAGTAAGAAAACCTACTTTAAAAAATAAGTTTGAAAGAATCTTATTAGTATTAACAAAATGTAGTGACTGCAGGTCCTTCAAAATCAAGGTCAGAGCACATAAATACTCAACACAGCTCTGCCCCTACTCCTTCCCATGTTGTTAGAAATTTGTTCATTTTATATCATGTACCTACATGTTAGGCTACTTTCTAAAGCTTTTTATTTAGAGAAGACAGCTACGTTTTGCTTTCCCACTTTTATGACTTCTAGAAATCCTTTTAATTCCTCAAAAGGCATTGTAGTTCTGAAAATCCTCAAAAGCTATGCTACATATTCTACTAAAAAATAAGCTTCCAAGTATATAAGTTGTATTTTAGATAACACTTGAAAAATAGCTGACGCTATTTAATACTCTGACCTGTTTCACGGTCAATTCTCAGTCTAGCTTTTCAGGAAAAAGCTACTAAGTAGTGAGGTATAGGAGAAAAAAGTAAAAAAAAAAAAAGAGGAAAAATCACAGCCTTTACTTCTGCTTTCCCCATTTTGGGTGCTTTCTTTTATGCCAGAGGAGTACAAGTCTATAATAACATGTACACAACTCGAGAATGCTCTCCTTAGGTAGTGAAATGGTACCCAAGATTCATTTCCCAAAATGCACCAAATTACAATGCACAAGAACTAAATGTTTAATAAAATGATCCATAGGGGCTTCTGTTCACTTGTTCACATAAATTAGACCCCATCACTTAACTGTGCTTTCATTTTCTAAAAACGAAATCAGTTATTATAAAAATGTGCTTTCAAAATAATTTCTAGAATATAAAAACATTTATATATTCCAGTCCACATATCATTATAAAATAGGAAATCAGAAAATTAGCCAGTTCAATTTTATATGGCAAAAATATGTATATGTTTACACACATATATAAACACATATATAAACATACAAGTTTTAAACTTCAATAAAAGTTAACCAATTAATCAACTTAATGACCATGTAATGAATTACACATAAGAAATATCTGTAATGGGAACCAACCACAAAGGATTACAATCTCATCCACCAGATGATAACCTAAGACTTACACACGTGAGGGAAAAAAACCAAAAAAACAAAAACAGTAAGTCTGCAACTGACTGCCCAGTGAGACAGAAATCACTGGGGTCCTTTTCAGATGTCACAGCCCCCCCTCCCGTCTCATTCACTACATCCCATCAGTCCCTTAAAGCTGGAGCAGGCTCTGAAAGGAGGAAGACATGAGTTGGGGCTAACTTGTGGCTGTGCCATCTGTGCTTCACCTGCCCGTGCTTAGCTGCACGGGCAAGTGAAGACCAAAATCCAGCCTCAAGCGGCATGTCTATCTACCCAAGAAGCTACGCCTGTGCAGCGGTGGACTTTTTTTCTGAAGTACTCCATGGTGCTGTGCAGGTCAGTGACAGCCCTGCCACCTTGGTACAGAGGGAAGTGGAAGGTGTGTTCCCAGAGGTGCTGCCCCGGGAAGGCCGAGTGGCAGGGAAAGCATGACTGTGGCTAAGATAAATCAGAAGCAGATCCTTGCCACCAAGGAAAACCAGGGATCCTGTCTCTATAACTTCAGCAAAGACAGTGAGAGGTCTCCACTCTGTCGATTCCTGCCAGAGTCTAGTAGTTTCATGAGGGAAAGGCACAGAAAGAAAGGGACTAAAGTGAGCAGGGAAGCTGTCCTGTCCAGAAAAATGGCAGAGGAAGCCTAGGTCTCACCAGGAGAGCAGTGTTGTGACCCACAGTGATCAAGAGAAAGAGTAGGCAGCAACCGCCCATGGTCTCTGGATGAGTTCCCAAATGAACACTAAAAGTCATATTAAGTCCCTTCCACAGCTATCTTTACAAGCCTACCATGAGCTATCTTTCCAAGTTTTATCCATGATGTAAGAAGTCTGTTTTCTCTCATTTTAAACTGGCCGCCTAATTTGTCTGTGGGAGTGGTAAAGGCAAAGAGAAGACTTAATTTTAGACATTTTCCTCTTGTAACCAACACTTAATCTTTTTTTTTTTTTTGCAAAAAGTCACATTCCCTAGCCAACTGTCCTAAGTCAAAGTACTTTTTAAAAAGTAAAAGCTAAATACTTGAAAATGTTATCTTTCTTCTCCCAACACCTGTTGAAGGAGTAAATTCAGGCAAACCCTTGGAAACACTCTTTAAAACAGCCAATAAAAGGAAAGCTCTCTATGCTGTATGAACATTTATGAGTACTGTACAGGGATTGAACAGAATGGCCATTTTTCTATTACCAAATTTAAGACAGTCAATAAAGTAGATGATATAACTTCCAACTTGTACCAAATATTCAGGAGACAAGTTAGAGCCAAACCCAAGTGGATGTGCGCACCCAAACAAGGGTTTACTTCTTTAGTAGCATTTGTATGAAGAGCATGTGCACAGCAGTCTCAATTTGCCCCTCTGAATGGATTAAGGAAGGTTTGATCTACTCCAAAAAAATGGGAGCCAAACAAAGAAAGGTCTCAGATGAGAATCTGTTGAAAACTTCACATCCTGTCTCCAGAAAATATGCATATACATTAATCTGTGTACAATTCTATGGACTTCAAACAAATTCCAAGGTCCAGTCACGTATCTCAGGTTTAGAATCCTGGCTCTCAATGTTCTCACAGGGGATCTCAGCAATCTTCTCATTTCTACAGTCTCCATTTCTCCTTTTGAACCTGGGAGTAGGGGGGAATCCCACACCAGAATAAACTAAAAGAAAAACAACTTGCTTCAAAGAGCGCTTTTTTTTTTTTTTTAACCTATTTGCCCTTGGAAGAAAGAACATCCCAATCTCTAGTTGCTTCTATCAAATGCCGTTGGCCATGACTCATCCATTCTTCCTGGTCTTCATACAGCCGCCCACAAAACCAGCACTTAAATATACACTGTGATGAATCATCAGGCAAGGAACCCACCACCTGGTAGTTGTTTTTATGAACTTTTTTAAGTTTCATTTTCAACATCATTTGCCTTTTAATTTGATTGGCTTCCTCGACATTCTGGTAGGTCAGTCGAACGTGATGCCGTCTGATACCTAGCTGACACCTAGTCCTCTCTGATAAAACAACTTTGAGGACATTGCCTTTGTACTTATTTATCACCTTCATCACATTGGTCACTTCTGGTGAGTCAACATCAGGATGGTTTAACACAATCACTGGCTGATTCCGACGAGGACATTTAATCAACTGGTCTGGTTTAGCTGCTATCAATCTAAGTTGTCTTGCAACCTGAAAAATTGAGGGATCCTTGAGAAAGCGCCTGGGATCAGCCTGAATCTTGTTTTTCTTCCTGGATAAGTTCACTTGTTTGGTTTTACTTTTACTTATAGGAAGATTTCTGGAAAGCAGTTTCCCTTGCCTACTCAATTCAATGCTTCCTTGTTGTCTGTGCAGGGGGCCTGTTTTTTTAGGGATGGTGCTATAGATAGCACTCTCTTTTCTTGGTTTGGGTCGAATAAATGTCTCAAGATTTGGGGACATGTCTATGGGCCCACTTTCACTTGTCAAAGATGGTAAGTCCAAGTCTGTCTGTTTCACAGGGCAGAATGGAACTGGTTTAATTAACTGTGTTTCACTGCAAGGTATGCTGACAGGCGCTTCACATGTAGCTTCTATAATGTGGGCATCCTCGGAGGAATTGACAACCCTCAACACAGCGCCTTTGGGGATCAACACTGGAGTGGCAACGTGAGCCTTCCTGGCATCTCTGCTTTTGGTTTTCCCATTGCTGTTATCCACAAACTGTGGATATATCTGCTGACGAGCAAGCTGTCCACTACTAGTAACACCTCTATCACTCTGAGGTTTCTGGAGAGTGCCTGCAGAATGGCCAGGGTCCACAAATGACACATTGATTTCTTGAATGCCTTCAGTGGTAGCTTTTGAAGCTCCCTTTGAAGCTTGCCCTACAGAACGACGATGTGCACTATTTGCAGCCAAAGATGAAGGCTTGCCACAGGATTCAATTAATTGAGCTATCTTTCTGCGCAGCAGTTCAATTGACTTTATTTTAGATGTTGAGCTATTCCACTTAATGCCCTCAGGGACGTTTTCAGATCCAGAGCTCAGAGAAAAGACTGATGAGATGACTGGGCCATCAGAAGTGTTGCCAGTCCTTTCCGAATTCTTCAGTTCTAAAGGCTTATCCTTGGGCTGTTGAGATCGAATTCTATCTTCTCCGTTCATGTTTATGTGTAAATACTCACTTTTGTGTTGAGAAGAAACATGGCCTATATTCGAAACTGCCTTGTGTGCTTCTGTCGGGGTATTTTCTAGCTTCCTATTAGAGGAAGCCATTTTTACAGGAATACTGGTCTTACTTCTAGATTCCAAGTCATTTTTACTTATGGGCAATAAGCCCTTTTCTCCAGAGAAGGAAATAGTTGCAGGCGATGCAGCAAAAGGGAATAATTGCTGTGAGTCACTGTGTAAATTTCTTCCATTTTCAGTAAAAGAAACAGCAGCTTTACATGGGAAAGGGTTTGATGCAGCTCCAAGACCACATAAAACACTGTTTTTTAATATAGGTGCTAGAGAATAATCTTTTAAGGCAGAGGAAGGGACAACAGTTCTATGTGGATACAAATTGTTTTGTTTCTGCAAATCCTCAAGTGTTTCAGAATTAAGAAAGCATTCTCCATGGTTGTGCACATTAGGAGGTGGCATTAAAAAATCGTAAGAGTTTACCCATTTCACATTTTTCACTTGTTTCTGAACTGAAGATTGAAGATTATCAATGCCTACAAATTTTCCAACATTCCCATCAATCATCAATGACTTTGTTTTGGGGGCAGGAGCTTTTTCTGCCTGGTCATTTGAACCCTTCTCTTTAGTCATACGTTCAGAATTACCTCCATCACCCCTGCCTGCTTCAAGGCAATTATTTTCCTCCAGCGGGAACAGTTTCAGAACAAGCTGCTGTGTACCGTTGACAACTTTCACGTCTATCAACTGTGCTAAACAGTTTGCAGGGACAACAAGTTCTGCTGGTGCCACAACTGTTAATGGCATACCTGGCTGAACAGGTTCTTTTGCAGGGGATAAGACTTCCACTTCAACATTTTTGTTCTCAAATAGGCTAACTTCATTTTGCTCTGACAGGGTCATTTTATTCGGAATACACACTACATCTTTTTGGTACTCCTTTGGTTCGGGTAACAACATAATATTGTGCATTTTGTCTTTATTTGCATGGAGAGAGAACCTTGACAGTTGATCCGACAACTTATTTTGAAACGTAGTCCTTGGATTGGAAGCTTTTAACAGCTCCGTGTTCTGCTTTGAAGTGCTGGTTCTTCTGGGCTCCAACTTGGCAACAGCTTTGAGTGGCCGTTTTGCACCTGCCCTCTCGTGTACTCTCTTCCTGTGTTTGACAATATAGTCATTTCTAATAGCACCATAGTCACAATACTCACACTGATAAGGGAATATGCCTGTGTGTTTCACCAAATGCCTCTGAAACTCTCCTTTTGTATATGAAATGTAGCTGCAGTGAGAACAAATGAATTTAATCTCTTCGTGTTGAAGTGTGTGCTTTTTGTATTGCAGAGGGTCCTTTGTGGAAAATCGACATTTATCACAATAGTATTTGCCTGGTTTAAAATTCCTTACCTTAAACTTGCTATTGACAGGACTTGAAATGGTTTCAGTTTTATTTCCAACGTAAGTAGCATTAGGATTATTGTTCACAAAATGAAAATTGGGGGGAGGCACACCAAGACTGCAGGTGAAGCAGACATATATGTCTTCCTTCTGGCTTTGCCCTGTGCCCTTTTTCAAATCTTGAAGAGGGATTTTGTAAATACTTTTGCACTTTGCACATGTAGCAACGGTCATCATGGCAGCCTCTGCCTCCGAGCCTTGATACAAGAGGGTTTGGGCTTCTTGTCTATCTGGCCGTGGTGCTCCATTAGCATTAGGTTGTTTGGGTGACATGGTCAAGGAGTTATGTCCACCACTCACTTGCGTAGTATACAACTGCTGTCCGATATCCTTCATCTTCTTTATCTGCATTTCTAAAACAAGCCAACTGAAATTCAGAAAGATTTCACATGACAGAAATCTTTAGGAGGCATTCTTCAATACAGTTTGCAATAGGTAGAGGAACAGCTGCTTTTTGGGGTGCATAATTATTTTTTCCTATGTACCACCGCAGTAGATGCACTATTCCAAAACATGACTGCTTTCAATTCTGATATTCCAGGTAACACTAGAGGAAAACAAAATCATAAACCATGATTAATGCAAGAGTTTAAGGTTTAACTAAGCTATTAAAAAACTTACTCCATATTTTAACAACCTTGGGAATTCTTTACCAAATCTCAACATATGATATTTGACACGTTATAGTAACATGTAACACATCAGGGTTGGTAAATAAGCTTAAATTGAAGCCATTTTCAAACGTGGTCCCCTAAGAATTATCACTGAAGACCGATCATGGATGCAGATATACCAGGAACAAGGACATTATCGCAGCCACACAGAATAGCCTTTGATCAGTGACAGTTCTGTTTAAGTGTCGGTAAGCACATCCTAGCAATTTCACAGGTATAATTCCATGCCAGCTTCACAAGCCTTGCACAGGACACTTTCACTTCAGTTTTTAAATACGTTAGTTAGCACATGGTAGAGCTAGGGCTTGGGCCCAGGTGTTCAAGCTTGTTTTTACATTACAGCTTATCATCAGCATGGATACCAACGGTCTCACTCACACATGATTTGCTTTCATAAGCGGTAAGAAGCCACTGAAATGCCAGTGGTATTGACAATATTAGAAAGATGAGTATTCCTTTAACATCTTACTGAACATCAATCACATGCCAGGTTTTATTCTAAGTGCTGTAGGGCAGTGAACAAATGCAAATCAGTCCCTACCCTCATGATGCATGTACTACAGAGGGGGAAAGAGAGGATGTATCTGTCAAATGGGGATAACTGAGGGAAAAAATGCCATGAAGTCAGGCAAGGAGGATAGGGTGCTTCTATGTGATGAGGCTGCAGGGCTGGGTGTAGAGGAAAGGATGGTGAGAAACATTTCACCCTAAGTAGACAACTGAGCAGAGACCTGGGAGCGACCAGGCAGTGAGTGCCGTGGCTGTCTGGGAAAGGTGTTTCAGGCAGAGAGAAGGCCGAGGTCTGTGGGAATTGGGCCTGGTGCTTGTGAAGAGGAAGTTCCACGGCTGGATGGGAACACACGAGGGGCATATGGTCACAGAAAGACTACAGCAGAGCTGCATAAGGATGTAGCAAGTGAGAGACCAAAGCAGCAGCACGGCATGGTCTCACACACAGTCCAACATCTCTGGCTGCT
The DNA here is from genome assembly GCA_963574415.1 of Tarsius wallacei. Lineage (NCBI taxonomy): Eukaryota > Metazoa > Chordata > Mammalia > Primates > Tarsiidae > Tarsius > Tarsius wallacei. Next base: position 7,441 of record CAUYQG010170363.1, on the reverse strand, counting down.
GTGAGGACAAGAGTCTGTCAGGGGCGGAGCGACAGCAGCAGAGAGACCAAGACTGGCTTGACGGGGCAGAGGAGGTGACAAACATTTTCTAGAGCAAGTAAAGCGCTCCAATGTGCACACAGTTAACTAATTTTTATACAATCTTTAAAGACATTTATTTTTTCAAAATATACACAACTAGAGGCCAAGCAAAAACACTTTAGCTTGGGTTCTGCCAAAAGCCTTTCTTCCATGACCTTAAAAAAGCTACTTAAATCTTCTGAACCTCAATGTTCTCATTTAGCAATTAGAAGCAAGTACACTTATCCAACCTCTCCCAGAGATGCCATGATGATTAGAATGCTGCAGTATAAGAAAACACTTTGAGATTTCTGAGTCCTTCTGTAAGTGTCAAGAGGAACCCAGAGGCATGCAGTCAGTGTTTGTTCAAGGACAGTAGCAATGTGGAGAATCAGCACGGCATGAACAGGCCAAGAGTCACACAAAGGTAGCCTGAAAGGCAGACTTGGGGGAGCAGAAAGGCCTCCACTTAGGGTCAGGAAAAACAGCAGCCACATATGCAGTTATGGCCTAAAACCTGCCCTTCTAAAGCAGCTTTGGAAAGCAACAAAATAACACATCCTCTCTGATGACAAGCTGTATTTTCTTTTTTTTGAGTTGGAGTCTCCCTCTGTTGCCCAGGCTGGAGTAGAGTAGCATGCTGCTCACGGCCACCGCAGCCTCAACCTGCTGGGCACAGGATATCTCTGCCTCAGCCTTCCAAGTAGCTGGAACAACAGGTGCATGTGACCATGCCTAGCTAATTTTTGTGATTGGTGAGACAAGGTCTCACCAAGTTGCCCAGGCTAGTCTCAATCCCCCTGGCTCAGGCAATCCTCTTGCCTCCGTCTCCCAAAGTGCTGGGATAACAGGCTGAGCCATCATGCCCAGGCACAAGCTGTATTTTCTTTTGGAGCGTTATCTTTTCTTAATCCGCCTTTGTGAAAGATAGTTGCCTTTTTTCAAAAGCAGTTCCAGCATGCAATCCAGCCCCCATCATACCTAGGGCCTCAATCAGACCTGTTCTACCATAAGTGTGCATACAATACTTAGACATCGAGAAAATGAAGGCCTGTGGGGTCAAACCAAAAGTGCTGTCTATCTCCCCAATGTTCAAACATGCAAAGGGACAATGACTTTGGACAGGATGCATGAATGCCTCAAGCTGGCAAACACTTAAGCCTGGGCAACATGGAAAAGACAAGGGCTTTCACACTTCACTGCACTTCAGGTATAAACAGCAGGTGACACACACTTTATTTTCCAGATTTGTGAAAAAGTTTTAGTGAAGGGAATTAGAAGTGACAACCAAAATATCTACTGCTCATCAAGGGACCCTAAACAAACCACTTATCTGCATCTGCTTGCTTATCTATTTAAAAAAGGCTGGATTAGATGATTTCTAAACTCAGCCTGACATTGCTGATCCCTAAAATCACGGATTTTTCGTCTAAGAATACTATTATCAACATGTTCATGTTCGCATTGTTATCCAGGTACAACAGAAAAAGCCATAGCTGCAACCAGAACCTAAGACAACTACAGGCCCAAAGAATGCAGAGTCTTAAGACAGGGTTGAAAGGGACCTGGTCCAGTGGTTCTGAATCTGGCAGAGCTGCAGAATCACAGCTAAAATGAACATTCCTGGGCTTCATCCCAAAGCTAGTAACCCTAATAAGTCTTGGGAGAGAGGGCAGGGAAGGGACTTTTATGGTTTGTAAAGCACCCCAGATAATCCTGATGAAAAGCCAGTGTTTAAAATCACTGGCTGAAGCTTCCAGGAACAATTCTTAAAATATCTTTACTGATTGACTATGCAGTCAGCCAATTTTATTTTCACACAGTTCTCATTATCAACAATTTACCCTTAAATGAAACTTAACACAGTTTCCCTGTCACTTTCTTTCTTCTACCTTGACTTTGGAGGTACAAGAAAAACCTAATATCTCTTGACAGACCAGTTATCAATCTGCAAATCTCTTCTCTCACCCAGTCCTCCGTTCTCAATTCTGTCCAAAAGAGTTGCATGCCAGTCAATATGTAGGTCTATGCTCTCTGATCTACCAGCCTTATAATCCTATTTTGGGGTGTGTGTATGTGGGGGGGCGGGACTTGCTCACTGACTTTTTCAACACAACACCTCATACATTAACCCTAAGAAATTCTCACATCGTGTGACAAGATTCCTCTATTGGAGGAACCATCCAAACCAGGATTCTACTGGCACATTTTGACATCTCAGTCTCTTTCCCAGACTCCATTTTCAAAATCACAGAAGGCAGTTAGTTCTGCCATCTTCCCCCAAGTCTCTTTAAAAGTTGGGGGGTGCCATTCCTTCTAAAACTAGAGACCTGAAAGTCTAAGACAGATTGGACAGCAAAATGATGTCCATCACCAGAAAGTAGAGACCATCCTGATGGAGGAAAGTCCCTAGAGAACTGGTCAAGTCAGCCAGAGTGCCAGCAGGAGACGGAATCCTCTCAGAGGGGCCTGTGCAAAACTCTCTCAGGAGCTGCTGTGAATTGAGCTTCCACAGGAGCAAGGAGCTGCTTACAAAAAAGCATGTGGCTGTGATGAGCAAACACAGAGGGATGGGGAAGGCAGGGCATCTGGGCTGTGACCAAATGACGCCACCTGTCTGAAATTACCTTCTTGCCTTCTAAGCTATGCTGAAATTATGCAGTGTCCTACGCTGCCACTTCCCACAGTATGGGCGAAAAAGATGTGAAGTTTCTTAAAAACAAGCTGATGCAGCTCACATTGGTCTCTGAAACATGTGTGGCTAGTGACACAGCTAATATATCTTAGATGCAACACTCCAGACAGAGGTAAATGGACACAGCAGCATGGAAGGATGAAGGTCACATTGTTGGTATTTTTACAAGGTCACTCCTGAGGGCACAGCAGGCACATCTGAGCAATGGACTCCCAAGGCCCCGTTCCTATCCATAAAACTTCTTCCATCTGGTTCACATTCAAGTACAACTGCCTGTGAAGCTGAGTTCTTTGCCAAGTTACTGCCCAGTGGGCAGATGACCAAGAATTACATAAGACACTGCAGATAAAAGGGCTGTGCACTGGTGCACCTGAAGTGCAGAGGGCACTCACTATATCACTATTAGCGTCAGGGTAGGTGTTCACCTACTTTCCAAACTCACAATGCTTCTGTTACAAAAAAGCCTCTGCATTTGACCTACTAGGACTAGAAACATACATTCTTTTCTTTTGGATAATTTAGAAGGACTCTCAAAAACATAGAAAACAGTATTTTTAACTTAATGGCACAATAAATAAGATGTACATTTAATATCAGTTTGCATTTGCCTGTTTTTAATAAATTGTTTAGCAGCATACAGTGATCTTATTTTTATTTTTTTTTTTTATGTAGAATGATGATCAGCCAAAGATGACTGGGGAAGTAGCAAAGTGTTACAGATGTGCTCTCCAGACTGGGTCCTGTCCTTCTTCAAAGAAAAAAGGCCTAACTGCATTCACTGTTGGTGGGTTTTCTTTTTGATTTTGAGTTTATCTGCCCTGATTTCTTAAAGACTTATAATGAGGACACAAAAGAAAAAAAAATATTAAGTTTGGAAGAATCGGGTCTTTGACATTGAAGGCTATAAGAAACATGAAGGACTTTGTAAGTTCCTCTTTAAAATGAAACATTTAATGTTCAGTAGAATTAGAAGATATATAGGAGTAAAACTATGTTTAAAACTAGAGATTATAGAATCAGATTACAAAGTCTAAAATCCCAGTTCCATCACTTTCTAGGTGTGACCGGTAGGACAGTTTGATTCCTCACCTATCAAATCAAGCAGTAACAGTACCTACCCCACGATGTTACTGTGAGGATTAAACATGGTACTGTAAGTAGAAGTGCTCAGATAAGTTACTAACACAGCATAAGTTGTTAAAAGTATTATTTTCCACTTGTTAATGAAAAAAATATGCCAATCACATAAGTAGTGAAAAGGGCTAAAATATAGGCTTCTTAGCTGTCAGACAACCGCTCTTTCTAGAACATATGCTGAATCTCATTTTATAATTGTAATCATGTTTGTTTGGTTTTCCAGCCTAAAAGATAATTTACCCCTGGGACAAAATCGCCCACTGAACTTTAGTGGTAAAGTGGCCAACAGTTGTTTATAATCACCATAGGAAAGATACTCTAACTACAAAAGTACTACTACAATTTAGGTTTATATGTAAGCTAGTTACTAAATTACCTTTCCTCACCCACTTCTTTCAAAGCTCAGCCAAACTGTGAACCATCCCTGTAGCAAATTATGTGCTCCATGACAGATGTCAACGTGAAAAGAAAGAGAAGTGGCTGGCCAATTATACCACATGTGTGACACACAGGCCATCACATATATTTCTGTTCCTGAGATGCCCAGCAAATTCACTGTTAACTGACAGCACACATTTTGGATGGAGAAGCAAACTTAAGCAGCTCTTTTAAGAGTTCTGATACAGAAATCCCCCTTTAAATGTGGCTTATACCACATTCATCACTGGGGCAGAGATGTAGCTGCTGTACCCATGAAGAGCAAAGGGAAAAGAGTGGAAAAGTCCAAAGGGAGGCCCGATCTTTACCTGTATGATGATCACTTGTATACCGAATCCTGAATTGTACCCCACATCTTTAAAATAAAGTAAAATAAAGAAAACATTAAAAAAAAGAGTGGGAAGGTCATAGTTCAAACTCTGATCCTGTCCTTCATCTTTAGGGTTCTTAGACACGTGATTTATTTCTGTTCACTGCCAGGCAAGGAAATGCGCTTTGCTTCCATCAAACTTAAAGAATGATCAGAAGAAACAAATCATATATGCAAAGCACTCAATCCAATGGCACAGCTGCTTAAAAAATATGTATCTGCATTCCCTCTGTCTCTTTAGCCATAGCAATGACTTGTTTAACTTTTCCTAGTAACCAAAAACGTGAAAAACTTCTACTGCAAAGTGCCCAGTAGCATGTAGACAAGTAATACCTGATCGGGGGAAAAATCCAACATTAGACATGTAAACTGCCAATATTCCCCCAGTAGGATGACACTGAGGAAGAGGTTGTTGCCTCAGCAAGGGCTTTTCCAGATCATTACAAAGAATCATAACTGAACAGAATCAGTAAATAGATCTAAAGGAGGAAAAACACTAATTCAGTGTTACAATCTTTACATAAAACTACCTTGCACTTAGAAATGACTGCCCTGCAATCTGACTGCCATCTCCACTTCTCGCAATGTTGCTGGCAAACATACCACCCTGGAGGTCCTAGATTTCCTTTTAAAATTGTGTGTGTTGCTTGGGCAACAGAATGGGGCAGGAAGGCTACATGAGACAGCCCTGAAATTCCTGTATTACAGATGAAAGCAGTTCAGTGTTACAGTGAAAAAAGTAATGACCTTGGGATATCAAGACTGAGCGCCAAAAACCAAGGTCATTGGCTTATTAGCTGTATGATTTCAGATGTCAAACTGAGTCTGAATTTTCTCACTTGTAAAATGGGAACAATACTGCCTAATTTAAATGGCTGACATGAGGATGAAGAAAAGGTACACACAGTTGGTAGGTTAACTTTATACCTGGCAAAGAGCATGTGTCTTGTCAAGAAACAAGTCAAAATATTTTTTTTAAGACTCCTTCATATGTAGAAGAGTCCAGTAATGTCCCAAGAAGCAGAAACCAGGAAGCTTAACATTGAAACTGATGAGGTAACAGTCTACAGCAACAGAATTCATTGGTTGGCAGAAGGTGAGCGTCTTCTCCCCTACCCATCATCTACGGGGAGTTATTTGGGGACTGACTTGACATTGTGGAGCACATCAGCTGAATCTACATCAGAAAGCCAAAGGAGTGATTTTATAGACTTTTTTTTAACAGTCTAAAAAGAGAAAACCTGTCAAAAGAGAAAATTTAGTGTCAGAGACCTTAAAGTCTAATGTGAAAAAAATGTTACAGAGCAAGTACATGCTTGTAGCATGAAAAAGTATATTTATGTGGTAGAAACAAGGTAAGTATTACACAGTTCTATGTCATAGAACACACCAAGTGACTTCAGGTCTCTTAAGGTGCCAAAAATGAGGGACACATATTTCTGTATTTGCCTTTTCTTTTTTTTTAAATTTGCTTTAAAGAACAAAATTATGGCAAAAAAATGCATTAAGAGTTGAATAAAAAGTGTAATGAAGCACAGAGGTAGTAGCGCCTATCAAACTGGTGGTTCTTAACCTTGGCTGCATGTGGGTGGACACTTAACATGTGTCCAGGTTATTAACTTTTCCAATGGAGGTCCCCGGGGCAGTTGGTCACCCTGGGGCACACTGGAATTACTTGGGAGCTTTAAAAATGACATCTGGGATCCATCCCTTAAAGATTCCAATTTAATTGAGGAGGGGGTAGGGGCGCTGGGATTCATAAAAGCTTCCCAAGTGATTCCAATACAAAGTCAAGGTTGAGAACCTCCTGATATTACAGGTGCAGATGCATGTGGGAATGTCAGAAATAATACCAACATCCTTGTAAAACACTTTCTATACCTGATTTACTTGTGGATGCCTGGAAGAAAGGGAAGGCCAATGCCCTGGGATGGTAATATGGGGTAATCAGACAAGGAGACTCACGGTTCTACCCTCACTTGGCCCTGTGACCTTGGAAACATCATCGCTGCTCTCTGTGAGATAATGAGTTCTCTACTTTCTAGAGTCTTAGAAATTTGAATGTTCCTGGCACAGCAACTGGCAAGGTATGAGTACAATGAGCATTGACCAGGACTGCTTCACTCTCACACCTGCTGCGGGCTGCCATCTTTAAGGAGTGTAACAGGAGATGGAGAGATGCACATGGGCAGTTTCAGTAGAGCAAAAAATGCTCCACCAGGGATCTGACTGGTGTGCTCTCTCAGTAGCCACCTGATAGTCAATCCTGGAGCACCTTGGCCCAAGTGAGGCTGAAGGGGTACCTGCACAAGCAGATTCATGTTACCTCAAAATTTCTCAAAGCCTTTTCTGGGCCCGGTGGCTCATGCCTGTAATCCTAGCACTTTGGGAGGCTGAGGCAGGAGAACTACTTGAGCCCAGGAGTTTGAGACTAGCCTGGGAAACATAGTAATACCTTGTCTCTGTAAAAAAATTAGTCAGGTATGGTGGCATGAGCCAGGTATGGTGGCATGAGTAGTCCCAGCTACTCAGGAGGCTGAGGCAGATGGTTTACTCAGGAGTTGGAGGCAGTGGTGTGTCATGATTGTGCCACTGCAGCCTGGACAACAGAGTGTGACCCTGACTCAAAAAAAAAAAAATATTAAGTTTGGAAGAATCGGGTCTTTGACATTGAAGGCTATAAGAAACATGAAGGACTTTGTAAGTTCCTCTTTAAAATGAAACATTTAATGTTCAGTAGA
>CAUYQG010170360.1:0-14128 GCA_963574415.1 Tarsius wallacei | reverse complement strand
GAGAGAGGCAGGGCCTTTCAAGTGAGTGGGAGAAGCTAGGTTGGGGGACTCCTGATCCAAATGGCAGGGGTAGGTCAGGAGGAAGGTCTGGGCAACTTGGCGAGACCTCTACAATAAATCAAAAAATTAGCCGGGCATGGTGGCATATGCCTGTAGCTCCAGCTACTTGGAAATCTGAGGTGGAAGAATCTCCTGAGCCCAGAAGGTCGAGGCCGCTGTGGCTGTGAGTGTGCCACTGCACTCCAGCCTGGGCGACAGAGACTCTGACGCAAAAAAAAAAAAAAAAAAAAAAAGTGGTAAGCTACCCAGACCTTCCTCCTGACCTACCCCTGCCATTTGGATCAGGAGTCCCCCAACCTAGCTTCTCCCACTCACTTGAAAGGCCCTGCCTCTCTCCTCTGGTTCCAGATTTTTCCTGGGAGATTCATTAAAACTGAGAGGTATTAGTCTGGCGTGTGATCATGCCCTACCTCTTCCTGTCAGCATAGCCACATGGGTGGACAGCCTCGCTACTTAGCAACACACTCCATCCCAGCCCACGGACACACCTGCAGCTAAGTATGCTGCAGTGGTCGCATTCCCTGTGGTGCTACCTGTGGGAGCAGTTTGCTGCAGGTGCCTTCTTTCCTGCAGGGTAGACTTGAGGTGGTGGAGGGTAGTGGCTGGTTCTTATTACAAGATTGGCCTGGTCCCTCAATGAGTATCACCTTCTTTCTCTCCCCCAGGAAAGCTCCGTGGCTTCCTCCGTGTTGGGGACCTGGTGATTGTGGTGACAGGCTGGCGACCTGGCTCCGGCTATACCAACATCATGCGGGTGCTGAGCGTATCCTGAGATGTACCCCCGGACACAGCCTGTCTCTGCACCCCATCCTTCCCTCCCCACTCTACTTCCTCCACCCTCCAAGGTCCCACCTCTGAGTCCTCTCTTCTTTCCTCCCAACCCTCCCTATCGGAGACCACATCTGCCACCTAGCCCCATTCCAGGGTGCCCCTACCCCCTCCGTTTCACACAGGCCCTGAAAGTCTGTGTTTAATTACACAATGGCCACCTGACAGCACCGATTGTACATTCCCTGCATCCAATCCTCTCAGCCAGCTCTAAGATGCCCTGAGCCTTTAATCCCAGTTTGACTGGTTAATTCCATAACCCTGGGGGTGGGAGAGAGGGGGGATAGGGCAATCTTGTCCACAGTCTCCACAGAATCATTATTTTGAAAATACATTATATCCATGCAGTCTGACATTCTCATATGTGGTCCTCATAATAACCTGGGTGTCTCCTGCTAGGACAGGCGACTCCTTCATGGTGACTTACAGTGGCATCACAGCACCACGCTTTGGGGGAAACTGGGGTAGATGGACGCTGGGGAGAAGTGAGGCTGAGCATGCTTTTGTCACTGTCTTCACAGCCTCCATGCTGGGCACACGGACTGTTTGTTCTCCAGGCTGTCCTCATGCCTTGCTGGGTCAAATGCCCTGATGCCCCCTCCTGCCCCCAGAAATCCCTTCATATCCACTTTGTTCCCACACACAAACCAGGAGCCAAAATGAGTGTCTCTATTTTCTTTTTAAATCCAGCTGTTTGGAAGCAATTATAAAACTTCTCCCACACACCAAGAACCCCAGAACTCCTCCCCAGGAAGGAAAGACTTGAGGTCCTGGCCCCACATTCTTCAGTGCTGTAGAGTGGGAGCAGGGACAGAGTGGGTGTGGTGAAGGATGTCTCTTGTCCCTGAGAAGGCAGAGGTGCTGGCTGGCCTGCCCTTCCCCAGGCTTGGATACCTCGGGCCTTCCCCTTCCACCCACACCAACAACAAACTCAGGAGAAAAAACCCTAAAGGTAAAAGCAGCGTTCCTCCCTTCTCAGTGGCCCCTCCTGCCCCTACCTAATGGGGTGAGGGTTCAAGTATTGCTGCTGATGGATTTGGGCAAGGACCACAGGGCTGGCATGGAGGGGCCCTGCCTCCTCCTGCTTCTCCTGTCTCCCTACCAGGAAGGGAGGGATGATGAAAGGAATGGGTGAACGAATGAACTGATAGCATCAAATTAGCAAATGAATAAATACAAGTAATAAATTACTGAATAAATAAATACAAGAAGGAAAGAAAAATGTGTCACATAAGGATTCAGCCATCTGCCCATCCCCCAGCTGGGGTGGAGAATCTAGGCTGGCACACTAAGTAAGGAGGTGCCATCTATCCCTTAACTTTAAGGGGGTACCACTGGGGTAGGGGGCACAGGGAAGAAGCAACTCTCCATTTATAAAAAGACAGTTCTACCACGAGACAGAGACTGCAGGGAACTTGGCAGAAGTGTGTTTCCACTTGGAGGGTATAGACAGGGTGGCAGTGACAAGGTAAAGGTGGATGCCCAGACTCAGGACCCAGGACATTTGTTGGCAGTAATGGGGGCACAGGTGATTGGCAGTGCCTGGCTACACTAGGGGAACAGGAAGATACCCACACTGGGCAGAACTTGTAGGATCGTTGGCAGGAAAACAGAGACAGCTAGTTACTTGGCAGTGATGGCAGTGGCAAGTACTTGTGCTTAGTAAAGGTGGAGTCATGGGCCTGGGACTGCACCTGGCAGGACCATGGCCAGGGGAATACCCTCATCAGAGGGCACTGAGTCACTTCTACTTGGCAGTGGAGACACACTGGTTTGGTATCTTGAACATGGTAGGCGCTCAGTATGTACGATGGATGGGTGAATGGATTAGGTTGTTAGGCTACAGGGTGCTTAAACTGAGGACACAGACATCTTCATGGCAGTAAAGGGAAACATTCCCAAAGGGCAATGTTTCAGGTCCCCATGGTCTTCCCCAAGAGGCATATGCCCTCAGGTACACACTACTGCACCCCAAGAACTAAGGCTGGGTGTATCCAAGGATTCACATGTTGGCAGAGAGCTGGGGGCCTCGGGGGGTGGCTGGCTCAGGCACTGGTGGCCTGGGGGGTTGTGCTGTCCCTGGAGGCTTGACCAGGAGCCCTGAGGGGGGCAGGCGCTCACTTCCTGAGCCTTTCCGCCTAGGAGAGCCTTCGCCCGTTGCCCGCTGAGGCAGAGAGGGTTGGGAAGCTGAGAGTGGGCGGCCACGAGGTCCTAACCGCCGTCCACCTCCTCCTCCTCCTGGAGGGGGGCCCAGCAGGGATACCTGGGAGCGCCCCGCCCGGGACAGGCTGGCGTGAAGGGTTCGGGCAGGTGGGACAGGCAGGCGGGAGGTGGATGCCCATGGCCCCCGGGCCAGCAGAGGGCCGGCTCGAACTGGCACCAGTGGGGAAGCTGGGGAGCCTGTTGAGCGTCGAGCGGAGCGAGCAAGGAGGGTGGCTGGAGAGTCGGGAGAGAGGGGCAGAGGGCCACGCTGGTGAGTCAGGGCAATGGCCACGTTGGAGGTCACGGCCGCTGTCTGCAGGGGCGCATGTACCAGTGGTTCCCACAGTACTGGCTTTCCACTTAGCCGAGCACCTGTGCCCGGGGCCAGGCCCCGAACACCTCGAGCCATGTCCCTGTCGTGTTGCACCAGGTGCTGTTCCATGATGCCACCGCTGCTGCCGGGACTTGGCTCCGAGCGCTTCCGCTGCAGTATGGAATTCTTCTTGCCTAGAAGTCATCCCAAGAGGGAGAAGGTAGGGATAGGGAAGGAATCCAAGATGAAGGTTGGTTATCAAAGAGTGTGAGGGTACAGGGATGGGGTCAAGAGGTGGGGATGGGGTTGAGGGCAGGGCATGGGAGTCAGGAGTTGGGGCAATGGGGACTAGGGATTGGGAGATGGGGTTGGAGGAAGTGAGTTTGTATCAGAGGGACTGGTACTCATGGGAGGAGGACTCAGGACATGGGGACTTGGAGAGACATCTCCCAGGAGGACAGGCTGAGGGATAAGGACAGTAAGTCACAGTGTTGAAAGGCCTGATGGGGCCATTTGTTGGGACTGGGTGGAGTGGGATGTGACACTGAGCACTAGAGCCTGGGCTCTTTGCTGTGGGGATGGGGTGAGGTCACAGCCTGGACCCAGAAGAGATAGGGTGGACAGGCCTCACCAATGCGGCGCAGTCGATCCATGGCCACAGTCTCAAAGGCCCGGCGCATCATGGGAAACTCCTCGAGCACAGCATTGAAATGGTCCACACTGAGTGAGTAGAGGCGGCAGTAGGTGTCAGCCCGCACACTGGCCGTGCGCCGGCCCCGTGTCAGCAGGCAGATCTCTGCAGAGTGGGGAGGAAGCTTCAGAGCCCCTGTCCACAGCACTCCCTCTCACTGGGCCTGCAGGAGCTGACCCAGCTTCCTCAGGCCCCTCCCCAGACTACCGATTACCCCCTGCCCCAGGTCCTCTAAATGCCACAAGCATTGTCTCTGCCCAGACCCACACTATTCCTGGATTACTGTTCCCTGTCCTTCTCACTCTCTCCAAGCTAAAGCTGACAAACAGGCAGGTCTTGTTGGCCCCCAGACTCCCAGTTATTCTATTCCACTTTAAGTCCCACCTCACTGCTCTGTCCTGAGTAGACCTAGGGCAGCTCACTCTGCATACCCTCCCCTCCCAGTCCCTTGGATGAACACCAAGGGCAACCCTAAAGGAGAAAAGCAGTGTCAAAGGGCAAAATGCAAGGTGATGGGGATGCTGGAGGGTGGTGGGTGGTTTGGGGACCGAGAGACTACATGAGCCTTCAGTCACTTTGGGCAGTGACTGGCAGAGGTTGGGTCCCCGAATCACACCACCAGGCAGTTCCACACAGCTCATGCCCCTGGGACAGCCCTAAATTTACTCCTTCTTTCCCTATCTCAAAAGTCTTTGGATTTCACTGCTTAAGGTCTCTAAAAGGCTCTTAGGCCCAGTGGTCGGCAACCAGGCTGTGCCTTGGGCTCTCTGGAGCAACTTTTTAAAAAATACAGAGCTCCAGGCTCCATGTCCAGAGATTCTCACTAAGTAGGCCTGGGGAGGGCTGGAACTCTGTAATTCTGCAGCACAGCCAGGCGGGTACCCAAATTCAGGGGAGCAGTTGTCCTTTCTGACCTCTGATTGTGACCCCCCCCACACCCTCCCTGAGGCCCACTGACCCCCAAAGTAGGATCCATCAGTGAGACGGGTGTCCCGGGCGCCGCGTGCCAGCACACTGAGCAGCCCGTGCTGGATGAAGTACATCTTCCTGCCCACGGAGCCCTCACGCACCACAAGGTCCCCCGGCTGGAAGACCTCAAAGCGCAGCTTGGTGAGCACCGCAGTGACGAAGCTGGGGTCAGCGTGGGCGAACAGCGGCATGTGGGCCACTAGGCCTCGACAGGTGAAGTTAATGATCTCCTGGACGGGAGAGGGGCTGGTCAGGCGGGCTGTGCCCCTGCCCCGAGATGCTCCCACTGAGCTCATCTGTCTCCAGAAACCCCTCCCCTGGGATCATGTTCTGACAAAGGATGGGGATTCATCAGTGGGACCGGGACTATCCCTAAGCTCCTTCACAGCATTCCTATGAACCCTTGTGGGACAATACCCCAAAACAGAGACCCCCTACAGTCCCTCCTCATTTATATTTCCCCCCACAAGGCTTTCAAGAAAGACCCTAGTCCCTGAAAGTCCCCCACATACCTGGCCTCACTCTCTACAGGAGCACCTGCTGACCAACAGCTCCCATCCCCAGACGGCTCCCTCGGAAGCCCAGGCCCTTGAAGAGCCCCCCTTCAGGGCCCACCCCAGTCCCACCTCCCGAAGCGGCTCGCTCAGTTCGCCCAGAATGCTTTCCTCGTCGAACATCTTGCCCTGGTAGCGGTGCTCATAGTACTCATGGATGCGCTGCCGCGTGTCAGCTGGCAGTTTGTGGAAGGACATGTACTGCTCCACCTGCTTGTACTGGAGGCCGACCCAGGGCCAGCGGGCAAGAGGACACAGAGAGAGAGATTTAGGGCCAGGACGATGGTGGGTGTGGAAGGTCACAGACACAGGTCAAACCCAGAGGGAGGAAACATGGAACGAGACAAGGATGCACAGGGGCACAGAGGATGTAAGGGTAATGGTAGATACAGGGGAGACGCATAGCAGTTACAGGAAAACACAGACATGGACAGAGGAGGGGCCAAGCATGGGGACATACGTACACAAGGAAAAGTCACACAGGGCATAGGACAAATGGACACAGGACAGGAAAGGACACAGAGGCCCAACAGAGGCACACATCAGAATGGGCCTCAAGTCAAACTACGCGGTGTCCAGCACCCCTCCGTGCCCACCCCTTCCCTCTCCTGTCCCTGCTGACCTTCTCCTGGTACTGGCGCCGGGAAGAGTCCAGGGACTGGATGAGGGCAGTGGCATGGCCGATGAACATGGCATAGCATGTGGCACCCACGATCATGCTGAGCATGGTGAGCCAGACGTCGGGCATGCCTATGGGGGCCTGCTGCCCGTAGCCAATGCACAGCATGTGGCTCATGGCCTTGAACAGCGCGTGAGAATACTGGCGGTCCCACGAGTGGTTCTGGGGGGCAGAGGGTATTGCAGAGCTGGGCGTGGGCCCCTCAAGCCTCAATCTCCTGCTCCTTTTCTTTCTCTCTCTCTCTCTCTCTCTCTCAGTCCCTCTGTCTGCCTCCTTCTACTCAGACCTTCCTCCTAGCAGGCACGTAAGTTTGATTTCGGGGCCCTGAGGCAAACGGGTCCTCTCTCATAGCTCGGGGGCCTCAGCTTCTGCCTAGGTTCCCTTCCTTGCCTGCTCCCTCCAACACACAAACACTTCTGGGTCTCTCTCCTCTCCCTCTCCTCCCTCCTCCCCACCTCCTCACCACTGTTTTCTCTCTTGATCCTCCCTGTGGTCATCTCTGCCACTCAGGCAGAAGAGCCCTTAGAAGGCCCAGGAGAGGCAGAGCTGTGGGGACTTCTCACCACCATGTGGTTGATGGAGACCCAGCAGTCGGAAGGGAAGTCCTGCAGCATGGGGACCAGGAACTGCAGACAGCCGTCCCAGTGACATAGCAGCAGCATCATCCCAATGAGGTTGAAGATGCGAACCACAGCACTGGCCAGGTCATAGGTCATGTGAAAGATCTGAGGAGTCCGAGGAGGAGCTGCTGTGGACAGGAACCCCTCCCTGCTGGTCTTCCTCCACACCCAGCCTTGCAAATTCTCTCTCTGAACTTCTCCCTAGCCCCAGCCCCCGTGAATGTAAAACTATGGCTATTATTCATTTGTGTAGAGTTCTACAGCACACATGTATAGCTAATACAAAGCAGGTTGCGTTATTATTCTTATCTTATAGCTAGAGAAACTGAAGCCAATCATGTGCCTAGAACCACACAGTAAGTGTCACAGAGACAAGTCTACTACACAAGCTGCTCAGGTGCAGCCTGGAAAAGGGGGGAGAGCGCATTTCACAGTGTAATGTCCCCAAGGCATAGGCATAGGATTCATGACAGCAGCCCTCTTCCTCTCCAAAAATAGTAACAATAATGGCTAATTTACTGAGAACTTACTATGTGCCAGACACCCTTCTAAGTGCTTTACATGTATTAACTTAATCCTTACAACCTTATCATAGGCAGGTGCACTTAACATTCTCTTCTGCAGACAAAGAAACCAAGTCTCATGCAGTAAAATAATGAAACTGAGATCTGACCACAGGCAATGAGACTGCAGAGCCCACAGCCTGAAGCACTCAACTCTGCTGCCCTGAAGCTGAAGCCCAGCCTCTTCTCCACCCATCTTCCACTCAGCGGCCGACTAACCCTATAAGTGTTTGTCCAGCAGCTGAGCTCCACCCTCTGGCGCTCCCACCCCAGGCCCCATCCCCAGAACCCTCCTTCTGTCCCCGCTCCTCCCCGCCCACTTTGGAGAGCGCTCTCCTACGGAAGCCCCGTCCACCCGCCCCACCCACAGCACCGTCCCAGCGGAGTCTGCGAGCCCCCCTGCCCACCTCCCCGCCCCACCTCCTCCCACTGGTGTATGTAGCGGATGAGGCGGGAGAGGCGGAGCAGCCGCAGCAGGCTGAGGATCTTGGTGAAGCGGACGATGCGCAGGGCCCGCGCCGTTTTGTAGACCTCAGCGTCCAGCCGTGGCTCCAGCTCCACCACCAGGAAGATGTAATCCACCGGGATAGAGGAGATGAGGTCCACCAGGAACCAGGTGCGCAGGTAGCGGGTGCGGATAGCCCGCGGTGCCAGCAGGATCTCCGCACCCTCCTCCACCACGATGCCTGTGCGGAAGTTGAGCACCAGATCCAGCAGGAAGAAAGTGTCAGACAGCACGTTGAAGACGATCCAGGGCGGGGAGTTCTCCTCCTTGAAGAAGGTAATGCCTACGGGCAGTACGATGAGGTTTCCCACCATCAGCAGCAGCATGATCAGGTCCCAGTAAAACCTAAAGTGGGAGTGGGATGGGGAGTAAGGCCATGATGCTATCTCTCCAGCCATCAGATGGACAGAAGACAGTCTGACATGGCCAAGAACCGGCAAGGATACAGAACAATGGAATGACCTCTTACAGCTGGTGGTAGCATAAACTGGGACCACCGTTTGGGAAAATAGTTGAGCATTATTTAGCAAAGTTAGACATTTGTATTCCCTGCAACCCTGCAGTTCTGTTCCTAACATACTTAGGAATGGAACATGCCAACATACCAAGGGAAACCTGTGTTCCAGGAGATATATACAGGAGTGTTTAGAGTGGCATTAAATTTGGGAACAACCCAAATGTCCATCTGTAGAAAAATGTCGATAAATAAGCGAAGTAGGTAAATATACTGTGATATCTTTATGGCCTGGAATACTATACAGCTATACAGCACGATGCATACTATACAGGAACTCACCCAACTACAGGTATATTTAGCAGTGTGGATGGATCCCACAAGTTCAATGTTGAGCAAAAGAAGCAAGAAACGTAAGGATACATTTAGATGATTTCACTTATACAAAGCTCAAAAGCAGGCAAAACTGAAATACATTGTTTCAGGATTCATACAAAAGTCATGAAACAATCTTAAAGAGTAAAGAGATGAATACCATGAAGGTTAGAACAGTGGGTTTAGAAAGGAATGTGAGAACCCTAGGCGGGACTTCTTTTTTTTTTTTTTTGAGTTGGAGTCTCACTCTGTCGCCCAGACTGGAGTGCAGTGGCCGCTCCTGGCCACCGCGACCTCGACCTGCTGGGCTCCGGCAATCCTTCCGCCTCAGCCTTCCGAGTAGCCGGAATTACAGGTATGCGCTACCACGCCCGGCTGATTTTTTTATTTATTGTAGAGATGAGGTCTCGCCAAGTTGCCCAGGCGGGTCTTGAACCCGCAGGCTCAGGTAATCCACTTACCTCAGCTTCCCAAAGCACAGGATTACAGGCTGAGCCACGGAGCCCAGCTGGTGGGGGCTTCTATAGTGATAGGAATGTAGTATCTCTTGACCCAGAGAGTTGTTAAGGCTGTTTTAGAATTACTCTGCGTGCATATCCATCTTACTATATATGCTCTCTCTCACCATTACTAAATATTTTAGAAGTTGTAAAAAAAAAAAAAAAAAAGCTGAAGTACCCTGTGCTATCTCACAGGGTTGTTGAAAACATTTACACTGAGACAATAGAGGTGACAGTGTGCCGTACAAGCACTAGTTGGTGCTGTGACTCACCCACCCTTTATCCCCAGATTTCTAAAAGGTTGCTGCTTCTCCCACCTCCAGCCCTCCACCCATTCCAGGCTAGGACCTGATGCCCTCCCTAACCTTCCCTACCTCATTTCTCCTCCCCAGCATAGTTGGGCCCAGGGATCTTTTTCCTCTGCTGGGGTGGGCTCATCCATGTCCCAGGGTGGAGTGGTCTATCCTGCCATCCTCTGAACTGAGCTCTCCAGGGATGCCCCTCCCCCACCCAGCACTGCAGACAGGGCTGCACATACAGAGAAGCTCCACGGGAGATCATGAGGCAGCAAGGCTTGAGCTCTGCACGCCTCTCCTCCTCTGCCCTCCCTGTGCCCACTGGGACTCTGGCTGAGCCCAGGCAAGGGCACGGGCAGGGGAGAGCTACACTGCTGTGGCAGACATTGTGGAAAGAAGAGGTCAGAAAGGAACTGATGGGAAGCCCTCATTCAGAGAACATCACAGGATAATCTCAGGGACTCAATTACCCATGGTGGTTTTAATTCTAGGACACACCTAATCCCAGCATCAACACAGGACCCAGCCCCTTCTGACTCTCACGGCAAAATCAGTTTTTTCAGCCCTTGAAAGAAGCTTAGTGGTTCTCAAGAGATGTCTGAGAAGCTCCTGAGACTGTGTGCTTTCCATCAACGACAAACCCTCGACCCCCTCGTCTTTTTTCTCCTGGGCTGCTGAAGAGAATACTGTACAGTGAGACACTGGCAGAGAGGAGGGAAAGAGGGTTCGCCTAGCTCCAAGAGCATCTTCACAGCCTGACTCACAGGCGGTCACAAGCCCAGTGGGTGATGAAGCAGAGACAACGGAGAAGCACAATCACAGAGAGGATACTGGCTTCTGGGGATACATCTGAGGGTGAACTGGGGGAGGGGAGGGAGAGCCACAGGAGAGTAGAAAGGTGCACCGGTTGGGTGGGAATGAGGCAGTAAGGAAGACAGGAGTGGCAGGAACAATGGAAGAGGGACTTTTAGGGAGTGTGTATGTCTGTGGATTCAAGATAATGTCTGGGGCTCCAATTGTGTTTCCAAGCTCTAGATTCACACCTCATCCTCTCCGCTTCTTTCATGCCCCAGGTTAAGTGCTTTGCACACATCCCTGCCTCATCCAAAAGCTGTCCTTCATCTCCCCCAAGGACAGGGCTGCTCTCCTCCCCTAGCGACCTTGATGTAGAGGTACAGCCTGATAGGGACTGTGAAATGGCCCCTCCCCCATCCTCTGTCTCTTCTCGGTGGGAGTCACCTGGGCGGTGGTCGTGCCCCTGTTCCTCTGCCTCAATCGTACTTTGTCCCGGCCCTGCCCCGCCGCACCAGTCTTCAGCACTAGGGACAGCGACCAGAGCCGAGGTCTGAGTCCCCCAACCCCCACCAGCGTCCCTATCTTTCCCGGTAGCCTGTCCTGCTGAACTAGGCAGGTGCGGGGAGGGGGGGCGGGGGGCAGGGAGATAGCGGAGCTCGGCTGACCCCGAGTCTTGGGATATGATATCATTTCCCAGACCTCCAGCAAGCAGGACTGGAGGAGACAGGGGTCCCAAACTCCGGCAGTCCCTGTGGTCCAGACGGGGTGCCGGGTTCTTGAAATGGGAAATCCCTGATGTCTGCTTGCCCCTTGCGGCGCCCCCAGCCTGACGAGTCACGGAGGACCTCCGGTCGGGGATACCCCGCCCAGGAATTCCCAGGCTAGGTTGGGGGAGGCGACTCTCCCTCCCCACCAGGGGACCCCTGGGCCGGAAATGAAGTGACCGTGGAGGGTGGGGCGAGCCCGATCGCCGTGTCGCTGCCCGCGAGGGTGGGATTGGTGTCCCCCGCCCTCCCTGCCGGGCCCCCAATACCGGAAGTCGCTGTAGGGGTGGATGATCCAGGCCCCCGCTGACTTCACCCGCTCCTGCTCGATTTCCACTGCTTTGTGGCTGCCGAACACCCGAAGGGAGAACTTGTTGACCGTGGGCTGGAGCAGCGTTCCCAGCTGCCTCCTCTTAGGCTCAGGCCCGGCCCCGGGGATCGGACCTGAGGCCGCGGGCGCGGGCGCGGGAGCAGCGGGAGGCACCGCCTCCGACCCGGGGGTCGCCCCTTCGCCGGCCCCCGCGGCCGGCCGCTGCTCCGCCTCCATGACGCCCACCCGCTCACGCGCTTGGCCTTCTAGACCCCGCTGCGGCCATCAGGGTCCCCCGGCCCCTCCAGAGTGGGAGTCGGCGCGGCCGGGCAAGCTCGTAGCGGAGGCGTCTTAGGCTCAGAACTGCAGGCGCGCGGGGCGGAGGGGGTGTGTGCGACAGACTGGCGGGCGGGCGGCGGGCGGGCTCGGCTGCGCCCCCTGGCGAGGGCCGCGCGAAGACCCTGCGGGCCGCGCGGGGGCGGGGCCGACGAGGCCCGTATCCTGGAGGGACTCTGAGGTGGGCGTGGCTTAGCGAACCGGGGCTGTCCTCCAAGGGGAGGAAAAGAAGGCCGGGAAGGCAGCCCGGGCCAAGGAGAGGGCGTGGCCTAGAGCTGGGCTTTCATCCACTGAGAGCCGGGGAGGCGGAGCCGCCTGCAAGTGGCGGGAAAACTGGACCCTGGTTGGTAGCTCGTGGGATTCGGAGGGCGAGGAAGGGGGGCGGCGGCCAATGGAAGAAGTGGGAATGGCTCTTGACATTCTTCCTCCCCACACTTGTTCATGGGCTCTGTCCTCCTGATTCCGTCTGCTCTCAACACTCTCCTAGGCATTTTCGGATCTCATTCAGTACTTACTTTCCTAACTCTTTGTCAACCTTCACTAAGTGCGACTCTGCCTGTCACCAAGTGGACGCTGGCAATACAAAGACGGGTAAAAAAAGTCCTAGCCATAAAGCCATTGCTCATCTGTGCCGAGGACAGACTAGAGCTATGTGCTCTGTGATGTTAAGTGCTATAAATTCCTAAATATCTCACATTCTTCATCTCCAATTATTATTGCCACTGCCTTATCTCAAGTCCTCAGCATTTCTTGGCCTAAATTATTTCAGAAGCCTCTAAAAGAGTCTCTCCCAGCCCAATTCTTTTTCCACTCTCTGCCAGTTACCTTCCTAAAATCCAAATATACTATATCCCTTGCTTACCATCCCTCAAACTTCCCCTCTTCTATAAGACTACATTTAAGCTCCTTAGCACTATGTACAAGGTCCTGCTAAATTTGGGCCTAGTTTCAACAATCTTCTGAAAGTCTCTCTTTTGAAAGCCAGAACCCCAATCATGCTAAAATACTTTGCTCTGCCTTGTCTTCAGGTCTTTGCATACATTTTCTGTCCGGTATTCTCCTCTGATTCACTTTCCAACAGTTAGTTCAGACGTCACCTGCTCTAGGAAACCTAGAAACACATTTCCAACTCTCCTTTCCCCAGGGAGGATGTGGTCCAGAGCTGTCTTACAACAGCCAGAACGTGACTGTTGATAACAGCTCATGTCATGGGGCTACCATTGTTTGTTTACAGGTCTGTCTCTCCCATCAGATGGTGAAATTCTAAAGAACGGGAAACGAGCCTGGCACAAATCTGGACACATACTTGATACTCAGTAAATGCTTGTTGAATGAATGAAGATCTAGGAAAATGTTCATGGAAGAGAAAGTGAAATCTTCATTCCTTTTCCCCAACTTATTTATTACCCTTCTTCTTCCATTTCACGGAACTTCTCATAAACAATGTCTAGTTAATCTAATCTCCATCTGACTATCCTCCATCCAGTGCCTCTCTGATATTCCCTAACTTAATTTTTTAAAGTCAGGGTCTTGCTCAGTCGCTCAGGCTGGAGTGCAGTGGCGTGATCATGGCTCACTGAAGCCTCGAATTCCTGTGCCAAGCCATCCTCCTACCTCAGCCTCCCGAGTAACTGGAATTACAGACGTGAGCCACTGCACTCGGTTCCTTGACTTTATTGTAGTTACCCTAGGATTGTTTCATTTCCCTTTCGGTTTTCCTTTCTGATCATTTCTCAATTCCTGCCATAGGCTCTCCTTCCTTTTCTTATTAAAGATTCAGTAAACTTATACATCTCACACATTATATAAGGAACGCAGATACCTTTTTAATTAAAAACCAGTTATTCTCTACTTCCTAAGCACAGGAGTGGAGAGGCCAGATGGGAAACAGACTAGCTTGGGACCACAGTATTAAAACTTCTCAAAGGAGAGTTGGCCAGAGGTGGAAGAGATGATTAAGATAGTTCATGGGGCTAGACACAGATTCCTGAGGACCCCTTTTAGGGTACCCTATTCTCCATCTCTCCACCTTTCCTACACGGCCATGTCCCCGCCCCCACGCGTGCATCACTTTTGTTCAGGACAAAAGGTGGCAGCCTCTCTTTGCTTGGATTAGGTAAACCAAGTGTTCGAAGAAATGGTTATTTTTCAGGGTGTGCTATCTATCAAGCCTCACTAGAGTCAGGTTTGCGGAGCAGTGACACCGTGTAAATGACAATCCTTTCTTTTAAATCTCCAAACCTAAGCCACGCAAGTCCCCATGAAAAGGGTAAAAGACTGAGGAGGGATGGAGAATAGGGTACCCTAAAAGGGG
>CAUYQG010170358.1:0-39650 GCA_963574415.1 Tarsius wallacei | reverse complement strand
TTAGACAAGAGAAGGAAATCAGGAATATCCAAATAGGAAAAGAGGAAGTTAAGTTTTCCCTCTTTGCTGATGATTTGATCCTATACCTTGAACATCCAAGAGAATCTGTCAAAAACCTGCTTGCACTGATAAAGGACTTTGACAAAGTCTCAGGGTACAAAATAAATGTGCAAAAGACAGTTGCATTTCTATACACCAACAACAAGCAGGCAGAAACCCAAATTAAAAGCACAATCCCATTCTTAATAACCACACACACACAAATGAAATACCTTGGCATCTTCCTAAGCAGAAAAATGAAAGACCTTTACAATGAGAGCTACAAAACACTGCTCAAAGAAATCCAAGAAGACACAAGCAAATGGAAAAATATTCCATGCTCATGGATAGGAAGAACCAACATTGTTAAGATGTCCATCTTACCAAAGGCAATCTACAGATTCAACACAATACCCATTGAGTTAGGAACATCATTCTTCTCAGACCTGGAAATGACAATACAGAAATTCATATGGAAACATAAATGACTATGAATAACCAAAACAATCCTTAGTAAAAGAAACAAAGCAAGAAGTATTACACTTCCAGATTTCAAGCTTTACTGTAAGACTACAGTAATCAAAACAGTCTGGCATTGGTACAAGAACAGGCACATAGACCAATGGAATAGGACAGAAATTCCAGAAGCAAAGCCTCAATTCCTCAACCAACTCATCTTTGACAAAGTCTCCAACAACAGCCACTGGGGAGAGGAGAACCTATTCAGTAAATGGTCCTGGAAAAACTGGCTGACCACACGCAGAAGATTGAAACAGGACCCCTACCTATCATCATACACAAAATTTAACTCTAAATGGATCAAAGCCATAAACGTAAAACCTCAAACTATAAGAATCTTAGAAAACACAGGAGACACCCTTATGGTAATTGGAACTGGCAACCAATTCTTTTCAGAACCCTAAATGCCCATACCTTAAGAAATAAGATAGTCAAATGGGACCTCATCAAACTAACAAACTTCTGCAAAGCAAAAGAAACCATCAAGAGAGCAGGGAGACAGCCCACAGAATGGGAACTGTATTTGCCAACTGTATATCTGACAAAGGTCTAACATCTAGGATCTACAAGGAAGCTCAAACGTGCCAAAGGAAAAAAAACAAACAGCCCCATTAAAAAATGGGCAAAAGACATGAATAGACACTTCTCAAAAGAAGATATACGGGCAGCCAACAGACACATGAAAAAGTGCTCAGCCTCACTCATCAGAGAACTGCAAATCAAAACCACATTGAGATACCACCTAACCCCAGTAAGAATGGCCATCATTAATAAAACAAACAACAATAGATGCTGATGAGAATGCGGAGAAAAAAGAACACTTCTACACTGCCGGTGAGAATGCAAACTAGTGCAACCTCTTTGGAAGACAGTGTGGTGATTTTTGAAAGAACTTGAAGTTGACCTTCCATATGACCCAATAATTCCCCTATTGGGAATATACCCGGAGGAACTCAAATCATTCTACGAAAAAGATACCTGCACACGCATGTTTGTTGCAGCTCTATTCACAATAGCAAAAACATGGAACTAACCATGTTGCCCATCGAAGCTGGACTGGATAAAAAAAATGTGCTACATATACACAATGGAATATTATGCAACCATAAAGAAGGACAAACATGGACTTTTCAGCAACTTGGATGGATTTAGATTTGATCATACTCAGTGATCTATCACAGAAACAAAGAAGAGAGTACCATATGTTCTCACTCATAAGGGAACCTTGAACAATTATAATACTGTAAGAAAGAGATTGGCAGTAGTGGGAAGCTGTCAGGGAAGGGGGGTGGGATTGGCAGTTGAGGGAAACTGGGGGAGGTAGGGGTACATTTCATCAACAAGGGTACCTGCATAATCAACGTTTGTATACCTAATCCTGAATTGTACCCCACATCTTTATTTTTTTAAAAAGATGTTATTCTATTGTCTTTTGCCTTCCATTAATTGTGATGTGAAGTCTGAAGTTATTCAAATAATTGTTTCCCAGTATGCATTAAGTAATTTTTCTCTGACTGGAATCATTATATTTTCTTTACTTTTGATTTTCAGTGGTTTGGTACAATGAATCCATATGAGTTTTTCTTTGTATTTTGTCCTGCTTGGTGTTTGTTGAGATTCTTGAATCTCTAAATTTAAAACTTTAACCAAGATGAAAATTTTTTGATCATTATTCCTTTACAAAACTTTTTTGTCCCATTCTCTCCTTGCCTTTGGAGAATCCAGTTATACAAATTTAAACTTTTTCATATTGCTTCACAGATCACAGAAGTTTTATTATGATTTTTAAGTTATTATTTTTTTGTTCTTCAGGTTGGATATTTCCTTTTTTTTTTTTTTTTTTAGCATTTCCTCCCCGTCCTTGATATTGACCCGTCTTCAAATTTGTTGACTCTTCTATTACCTCTTATCTCTTGTTAAACTCATCGAGTGAACGTAAAAAAAATTCAGATATTGGTAGTAGTGGGAAACTGCCAGGCGAGGGGTGGGGAGGCAGAATTGGCAGTAGTGGGAATCTGTCTGGTGATGGGGCAGTATACCTCATCAACAAGTGTACCTGCATAATGAACATTGGTATATCTAGCCCTGAATTGTACCCCACATCTTTAAAATAAAAAAATTAAAAGTTAAAAAAAGAGTGATACATTTGAGAAGAAATGACAGGACAAAGAACATCTGGCTAGGGACAAAAAAAAAAATCCAGATATTGTATTTTTTAGTTTTAGAACATTCATTTGGTTCTTTTCTGTAGTTTCTATTTATCTGTTAAAATTTCCTATTTGTTTATTCATTGAAACATATTTTCTTTAAGTTCTAGAGCATAGTTATAATATTGTTTTAAATTTATTATTATTATTATTATCATCATCATCATCATCATCATTATTATTATTTAGAAGCAGGATCTTGCTTTGCCCAGGCCAGAGTGCAGAGTGGCACAATCATAGATCATTGGAGCCTTGAACTCCTGGGCTCAAGTGATGCCCCTACCTCAGTCTTCCAAGTAGCTGGGACTTCAGGTGTATGCCTGGCTAGTTTTTAAAAATTTTTTTGTAAAGATGGGGGTCTTGCTATGTTTTGCAGGCTGGTCTTGAAGTACTGGCCTCAAGCAGTCTTCCCACCTCAGCCTCCTAAAGTACTGGGATTACAGGTGTAAGCCATCGTGCCCCGCCTCATTTTAAAATTATTTTATGCTGGTTGAAATTTTGGAATTTCTTAGATGCAGGTGCTGAGACAGAGTTAGAAGTACAAGTTTATTATGGAGTGATACCTATGAAAGAAAATGAGAGGAAGCAGGACTAGGCAGGGGAACCATCACAACGTGATGTATTCCTAATACTATTTCGCCAGTCTGACAGGGATTACCTATCAAAGGAATCCCCCACTGAGCAGAAATGGCTAAGCCTTGTAACACCACCTTGCTCAGTCATTGACAAGAAGCCATCCAAAGAAGATAGGACTAAAATATCTGTTCAGTTCTTTTAGCCTTAGCTGGCATGGTGACTTTGAATTGTGTAAACTTGGCTAGGATGAACTACATTTCACAAATTCCCTTATCTGTACATTTCTTGTTAGGGTGGTCTCAAGGGAGCTTCTTGTGGGAGATTTGGAGGGCAGAGGTGAAGCAGCAACCATTTTTTAGTCAGACATGTCTGGTATCTTCAGGCTCACCTTTGAGTTCTTGCACATCCTTAAATATCTGTCTTCCATTCTAACATGTGAATAATTTCTTAGCCAGACAGTCTTTTTGTCTCTGTGGACTGAGCAGACTGTTCAGGTTTTTCCTTAGTTCAGAGAACTTTTCTTCTGGCATGTACTTAATTATTGCCTCTCTTCCTATTCTTGTTTTGTTTCCATCTGGAACTTCTCTTCTTTGCATGTTAGGACTCCTAGATCTTTCCTCTAAATCTTTTATCTTTTCCCTCATGAATTTTATCTCATTATCTTTATTCTTTAAGCTTTAAGATATTTCTTATACTTGGTCTTCCAAGCTTCCAATTCAGGGTTCAACAATGGCATCTCTCTTTTAATTAATTAAAAGCTCAAAGTTCTTGTTTTAAGCTTCAGAAGTTGTGTGTGTGTGTGTGTGTGTGTGTGTGTGTGTTTGATATATTTGCATCATCTTAAAGCCTACTAGTGTTAAAACAAATCCAGGTGTTAATTTGTCTCTTCAAGCTATAGTCCTATTCAGTGAACAGGTGATCTGGTATTTTGTTGTTCTACCTCATCCTCCTCTGGGGCCTCTCTGTTGAGTTATTATCTTTCTTTCTTTCATTTTTTTCTTGAGTTGGAGTCTCACTCTCTCACCCAGGCTGGGGTGCAGTGGCACGCTCATGGTCATTGCAGGCTCAACCTGCTAGACTCAAGCAATCTTTCTGGCCTCAGTCCTCCAAGTAGCTGGAACCGCAGGCGCATGCCACCATGCCTGATTAGTTTTTTGAATTATTGTAGAGATAGGGGTCTCTCTTAAGTTTCCCAGGCTGGTCTCGAATCCCTGGGCTCAGGCAATCCTTTCACCTCCACTTCCCAAAGTGCTGGGATTACAGGTGTGAGCCACCGTGCCCAGGCGAGCTATTATCTTTCAATGTCTGTTACTTTGGGTGTAAATCTGGATGAGAAGTGCCCTTAAAGATGGGCAGAGACAAAGGGTCTCTTTGTTTCATGGGTGTCTACCAGCTCTGCCAAGGCATCCAGAGGAGTCTTCTCTGCTCTCCTGTCTCTCTGGACTCTCTCAGACTTGTGGATAGATAATTCAACCCATATCAAAACCTTCCTGGCCTTTCAAAGTTCAGGAACACTTAGTAGTCTCATGCAGGGTCTATGAATCCTGAAAACCTAGCTTTCCCCTGGAATCATTATTTTCAACTATTAGCCCTGCTTTGGAACCAGGCCTTGCGCAGAAAAGGCAATATCCTGGAATTGGGATGGGAAGGAGAGGGAATCGATTCAAGCTCCACTGGCCTTAGAACCCCTTGTCAAAGTATGATTTCTAAAATGTTGAAAACTTAACTTTCCATAAAGTGAGCACGGGTTTAATTAACTCTTTAATGAGTGAACCAGCAAGATGGCAAGGAGATTTCAAAAAAATATAGGAGAGAGAGAAATACTTAGGGTCACTTGTCTTACTTCATTTTCTGTTGCTTATAGTAGAATACCTGAAACTGGGTAATTTATAAAGAAAATAAATAGGGGCCAGGTGCGGTAGCTTATGCCTATTACCCCAGCAGTTTGGGAGGCTGAGGCAAGAGGATTACTTGAGCCCAGGAGTTCAAGACCAGCCTGAGCAATGTAGCAAGATCTTATCTTTACAAAGAAAAATGAGCTGGGTGTGGTGGCATGTGTCTGTAATCCCAGCTACTCAAGGGGTTGAGGTGGAAGGATTGCCTGAACCCAAGAGGTTGAGGCTGTGGTGAGCTGTGATTATGGAGTATTGACTCCAGCCTGGTGAGATCCCAATTCAAAAAATATATATATATTTCATATGATTCTGGAGACTGAGAAGTCCATGATTGAAGGCTGCCTCTGGTGGGGTCTTCCTGCTGGTGGGGATTCTCTTGAGTCCCTAGCCAGCACAGGGCATCACATGGTGAGGGGACTGAGCATGCCGCTCAGGTCTCTCTCTTTTTATAAAGCCACTAGTCGCACTCCCATGGTGACCCATGAATAGTGGATTCATTCATTCATTAGGCCAGAGTTTTCAGGACCCAATCACCTCTTAACGGCCCCACCTCCCAATACTGCCACATTGGGGATTAAATTTCTTTTTTTGGAGTTGGAGCCTCACTCCATTGCCCAGACTGGAGTGCAGTGACACGCTCATGGTCACCGCAGTCTCGACCTGCTGGGCTCTGGCGATCCTTCTGCCTCAGCCTTCCAAGTAGCTGGAACTACAGGCATGCGCTACCACACCCGGCTAATTTTTGATTTATTGTAGAGAGGAGGTCTCACCAAGTTGCCTGGGCAGCCCTCGAACCCATGGGTTCAGGCAATCCACTCACCTCGGCCTCCCAAAGTGCTGGGATTACAGGCTGAGTCACTGAGCCCAGCCAAGGATTAAATTTCAAAATGCATTTGGGAGGGGACAAATATTCAAACCACAGTATCACTTGAAAGAACGTTGGGGAGGGGCATGGTGGCTCACACCTATAATCCCAGCACTTTGGGAGTCCAAGGTGGGAGGATCTCTTGAGGCCTGGAACTTGAGACCAGCTTGGGCAATATAGTGAGACCCTATCTCTACAAAAAATACAAAAAGAAAAAAAAATTAGCCGAGGGTGGTGGTGCACACGTGTAGTCCTGGCTACTTGGGAGGCTGAGGTAGGAGGATCACTTGAGCCCAGGAGTTTGAGGCTGAAGTGAGCTATGATTGTGCCACTGTACTCTGGGACTTGAGCAACATAGAGTTCTGTTTGATTGCATTACTTTCTCTGTGAAGAGGAAGAGACAGGCCAAGGGTGAGGGTCAGAAGTTTGGTGGGAGGCCCAAGCCTGATATAGCCTCCATGAAGGCAAGAGGATGGACTAGGAAAAATCAGAGCCTTGTTGAGCACTGTCAAGGCCTGGCAGACTTTTCCCTGGAGCGTAAGGCAGGAGTGGGCAAAGTTAGGAAGTGAGCAGTGAGCTTACGGGGAAACGGACCATCGTGAGGTACAGGCTGGGAGAGGAGGACCATCTGTCGGCCAGACGTAAGACAAAACCCGAGCAGCTTGCTTCCAGCAAAGAATGTCTTCCAGTCCCTCTTCCAAGCACTTCACAAATATTAAGTTATTTGATTCTTGTTACTTTCACTTGGCAGATGAGAAGGGAAAAGCACAGAAAGCTTGAGTGACTTGCTCAAAGTCACACTGTCAGTGGCAGAGCCAGGATTTGAACCCTGGCCATCTGGCTCTGGAAGCTATGTGGCAAGGATGCTTTTGGTCCTGACTCCACCCGTCTCTAGCTATGGGAAGCCTTTCCTGATGTTTCTTCCAGGGATGTCTGTGGGGTCATGGAATCAGTTTCAAGGATGAGTGATGATTTTTTTAAAAGCTCAAAAGATAATTATTTGTTTTGCCGAGTGGAGTTCTCATGTTCAAATTCCATGTGCCCTCAGGGAGGATCTGGGAACTGCGGGGAGGTCTGTTTACTACTCTAGGCTCAGAGACAAACCTGGGTGGCCTGGAGAAGGGGGGTCGAGATCAGGAGGGACAACTCTCTTTACTCATATTCTGGGAGGTCTTAGACTTCGAAGTCCTATCTGACATGCAGAGCTCTTCGTCTGAGAGACGCCATTGTTCCATTTTCATTTTTTTTTAACTTAGGAAAACATGCCAAAATCAGCTTTCTAACAGTCTCAGTCCTTGTTTTATAAAACACATTTCCTGGAAGCCACCGGCAGTATCACTTCTGTCAGCCGCCAGCCTTGCAAGAGGAAAGAATCCATAATCGGCCCTCTATGGGAATGAGGTCGATTTCAATGACTATCTAATAAAGGAATAAACTCAGCATTAAAAAAAATCAGGATCCCTAGGAACCTAGAGGCAAATGGCAAAGAAAATTTGATCTGATGAAAACTGAGAGGTTTTTTTAAAAGAAAGACTTTATTATTATTATTATTATTTGAACACCAAATCCCATTTAAAACCCATAGGTTGGTTTATTAACAAATCTCTATTTAAGGAATTGAATACAGAACTGATTATCCAGCTGGTGAAAACCTCACTATTTCAGCATATTCTGAGATGGTCTAATTTGGTGAAAGGTCTGAATCAGTTCAAAGAGTGTGGTTTTGTGACTCTGCGCAGCTTAACTACCCTAAACTCAGAGTAAACCGAGAAACTCATTCCTTCAGACTGTGGCCTCCCTGGAGTCGAGGGGAACGTGCTGCAGTTGCAAAATATCAATTGCCCACTTCCTGAGGTTTGTTGTACAGGAAGTACTTCCCCATGGCCTAGTCTGTAGCCTACCCAGGTTGCTGTTTGCACCGCTGAGGAAAGGTCCTTAACTCTTGCCGTCCCAAGACCACGGTCATCAGTACATGAATGATGTACAGATGTGGAAACTGAAGCTTGGGGAAAGGAATGCCTTGCTCAAGATTTCAAGACTGACCTGTGGTTGGAGCACCTCGACTTATGACCCACAGTCCAGTGCTCTTTGTAATGCATGTCAAAGCACTGGGTATGTGGTAATTTCATTATTAATAAAAGAGGAGACTATTGGAAAATTGTTCTCTGCTGCACTGTATTTTATATTTATTTGTTTATTTATTTTTGAGTCAGGATCTCGCTCTGTCATTCAGCCTGGAGTGCAGTGGCAGCTCACTACAGCCTTGACCTCCTTTGCTTAGGCAGTCCTTCCGCCTTAGCCTCCCGAGTAGATGGGACTACAGCTGCATGCCATCATGCCTGACTTATTTTTTGATTTTTTAAAAATAGAGACCAGGTCTCACTATGTTGCTAAGGCTGGTCTTGAACTCATGGGCTCAAGTAGTCTTCCCGCCTCAGCTTCCCAAAGTGCTGATATTACAGGTGTGAGCCACTGGCCTGGCCTCTGCTACGTTGAAGACATTTTCCCTATAATAATTTCAACTACAGTTTTGGCCTCTCTATGAAATAGTAACTACATGAATATAGCAGTTATTATGCACCAGGTACCATTCTAAATACTGCATATATCTTCACTTAATCATGTCCACAACCTTGTGAAATATACTTATTATCTCCAGTTTATATATAGAAAACTGAGGCCCATAGAAATGAAGTAAAATGTCTAAAACAGACTTCCACCATTTCTCTGTTCCCAATACCTTTAGTGTCTTAGTAATTTTTTCATGCTACCCCAAGGCTGACAGAAATACTTAATAGTTTTGTTTTTTAAGTAGGTTAGGTTCAAACAACTTGTAAGCATTTATGTCTTAACAGTTCAGTTGTCATTAAAAAAAACTCACATACGTTGAAAGAAAATATATTTTTATTCCATCTTCAATAACCAGAATTTCATAATTGTGGGAAGCATGTCTCTATTGGGCACTGCACAACTGCTCAAAATTTGAATCAGATTTGACATTGCCACCTTCATTTTCTGTTTTACATCATGTTCATATGGTACTTGCTTTTTATCACTGTAACCACTGAAAACCCAGCTTTGCAAAAAATATGTCATCAAAAGCAATGTAGCACCAGCTAATGTTGAAACTGTAAACTCCCTGAGCTGTAGCTGTGTATCTGACAGATACCACTATATTTCTCTCAAATATTTAAGATAACCCACAGTGCCCCCCTCTACCTCGTGTGTGCTGTAATGACCAGGGCTGTTGTTTTAGTCTGCTCGGGTTGCTGTAACAAAATACCATAAGCTGGATGGCTTAAACAACAGAGATTTTTTTTCTTAGTGTTCTGGAGGCTAGAAATCCATGATCAGAATGCCAGCAAGGTTGGGTTCTTGTGAGGGCTCTCTTCCTGGCTTGCAGAGGGCGGCCTTCTTGCTGTGTCCTGTCATAGCAGAGGGAGAGGGTAATCTCCCTTCCTTTTCTCATAGGGCCATCCCACCATGAGAACTCCACCATCATGACCCAATCTAACCTTAATGGGTACCCAAAGGCTCATCACATGGGGGTTGGGGTTTCAACATATGAGTTTTGGGGGATGCAAACCTTCAGTTCATGACAAGTGTCTGGCACACAGTTCAGGAGAGCTAGTGAGAACAGGGAGAAAACAGGAGAACGGGAGGACAGGAGAGCTAGTGAGAACCCAGTAGCCCAGCTCCTGAGCCCCTATACTTGGCACTAGGCTAGGCAGTGCTGTCCAGTGCATCCCACCCAATGTAGCACTTACCCTTTAGGAAACAGGCCCATCCATTCAGCAGATATTTGATGAGCCGCCACTCTGTGCCAGACCATGTGCTGGGCTGGAGTGGGGAAGGGGCAAGGGCTCAGAGGAGTGACCAAAGAACCCCGGGTGCAGCTGGGAACAGGTTGGGGAAAGAAGGACAGGGGGGACAAGGCAATCCTCTCCAGATTTTTGCTCAGCAGCCCAGACTTGCAATTTGTCCCAGAGAACGATCTGATCTGATTCAGCCACAGTCTGGTCTCCACCTTTAAATGTTGGGAATTGCATAAATCAGCACATTTCTCTTAAAGCAGAGTCTATATACAGCACTGCCAGGCTGCTCGCCATAATTAGGCCTCCAGCAATGATTGTTTTTGCTTCTTGTGTTTTATCACCATCCTCGCAGGGGAAGGGGAGGGTGTGATCAGGGTTATGATGTTTGTGTGCAGCCCTTAGATTGAGCGGGCTGGAGCAAGAGCACAACAGAGGCCATGGTCTGCCACTCATTCTCTGCTCTTTCCAGCCTCAACTTTGCCCCACAGAGGGTCCATCTACGTGCTACAGTCATTCCACCCACATTTCCAAATCCTCCCCACTCCCACCGTCCCCCTGCAAATCACCTCCTTTTGGCTCTTTGAGTCTAGGGGTGCACACCCTGAGGATATCCATTCTTGGGAGGAAGTATCCAAAGCAAGATTGATGCAAGTTCTGGAAGTAGGCTCAGGACCATTTAGGCAGGAGTTCTGGGCCCTGGAGCAATGCAGCATGGCCTAGCAAGGGGGAAGGACTCCAGGTGGCATATGCTCCTGGGCTTTCAGATTCCTCACCTGAAGGCAGGGGCATGGCTATAGGAAGGTGAGAGAAGGACTCTCTAAAGATGGGCATAAAACAAGGAGGCCCCCCCGACCCCCGTCACTCAAGTTTGAGTGGTTCTCTATGTATGTGCAAACCTAGAGAGGCTTAGGGGTCTCGAAATCCGACCCTGTGGCACTGCCAGCGGGACTGGACCTCCTGGAGTTCTGGGAGTCACCTGAGTGGGAGGCAGGACTACTCGGAATTCTGGGAGCAGTGACCATCACTCAGATTGTAGGGTATGGTGTTCTGCTTACACATGTCCATTAGCTTGCTAATTGATGTATGTGTTTGTCTGCTTGGTCAGTTTTTAGGAGAGATGAATTAATAAGCAATTCTGCTGTTTAGTATTATATGTATTTTGAATTTACAGTGTTTAGTGAAAATATATGCTGATGGGTGGCTTTTTGAAAATCTATGGTTTTTCCTATGACACTATTGTTTGCGTCGAATTATATTTGTCAGATATGAGGATGATCACCTCAGCTTTCTTTTGATTCACATTTGTCTGATCTATCCTTCTAAAAATCATTTTCTCTTCAATCTCTCTGTATCCTTTTATTTTAAGTGTTCGCTTATAAATAGTATACTCCTGGCTCTTACATTGTTCATCTAATCTTAGACTCCCTATCTTTTGATTGATAACTATTTCCCATCTATCTTATTGTAAATACTGTTTTGCCTATATCAATAATTGAACCTCTGATTTAAGAGCAAACAGCTAATGATGGAATTAGAATATCACCCTTTTGCAATGCCCAGTGAAATAATGGATCTAGGTAGTGATCGTCAATGGTGGCTGTCACCCCAAGAGGAGAGGCTGGTAGATGTCACCTGCCTTCTGAGAGAACACAGGGCTCCTCTGAAGTAGGTTTGACAAAAGATCAAAATGAGTCTCAACAAACCTCCAGATTCAACTCCAACTGACAGAATTTACAATGCAGAAAATCTAAGAAGCACATGAAATGATACCACAGAAATGAGACTAACAATATCCAGATAAGTCCTGTCAGGGCAAACGACCAGATTCTTTCAACAAATGAATTGTAGGAAAAAAAAAAGAAGGTGGGGTGGGGAAACATAGGTTAAAAAGAATCCAAAAGACATGGAAACAGTGGCAATGTCTCAATGAGTGGACTTTATTAGGACCCTGGCTAATAAACCATAGAAAATACTGAAGAGTGTATGAGACAAGTGGCTATTGGATGGTATTAAGGAATTATTATTATTGTTTGGTGAGATAATGGTATTGTAGTTACGTTATTGAAAATAATTATTTTAGAGACACATCGTGCCTGGGATTTCATTTGCTTTGAAATAAATTGGGGGGGCGGAAGTGGAGAGTGGGGAAGGAGGACAGATTAATTAATCAATAAAATTAATGATTGGTAAAGCAGTGATGGTATCTGGGAGTGTGGAACTACAATTCTCGCTACTTTTGTATGCATCTCAAGTTTTTCATAATAACATGTCACTACCACCACCACCACCACCACCACCAACAACAACAACAACAGGAAAAGTAAACAGCTGATCTGCTCTTATGGGTCCAGCGCTTCCTCCCCGCCCAACCGGGCACACGCCCTCCCCAGTCCTGAGGCAGGCTGGGCATGAGCTGCACTCCCCACAGGAGCCAGGAGGTGGCGCCAGCGTCTCTCTGTCGGCTGCTGCTCTGAGGCTCTTGGCCTCCCCAGCCTCAGAGGCTGCAGGGTTCCAGCTCTTCCATACAACCTTGGTTTCGGGAAGGGAGAGCCTGAGATGGAGCCCAACGTGGATCTGGGTTTCCAGCGCATGCCCCAGGGCTCTCCTAACTTCCAACCTTCAGTGCTGTGGCCCCCTCTGATCCACTTGTCTAGGCCGGGGAAGGGACCTTGTCCTGGTCCTGTTAACCTGGTCTAGGCTCCCAAGCTTCACCTTGATCTTGGGGTGTCCAGCCCTTCTCCTCTGGGCTCCCCCAACACCTGAAGGCAGGGCTTCTGCTTCCTCCACACCTGGAGGCAGGTATCAGCCTCGTTGCCCTGCATTCCTCCCAGGCCTATCTCCCGTTTCTCCATCCCAGACTCTACTTTCAGGACTGGGTAGGTGTGCTGGCAGGTGGAGCCTCCAGGTGCAAGGCCCTCATACAGAGCCAGAACCACACCTGTGGGTGGGCTCGGCGGTGGCATTGAGCTGAGCGAGCCCTGGTCAGAGATTCAGTAAACTTAGGTCCTAGATCAGCCTTCCCTGAGGATGTCATGCCTAATAGATATTGTGGTTGGAATGCAGAATAGCAGTTTCTAACTTTGCATAGAAGTGGGACTCCATTTCTAGAACCCCCTTATATACCAACAGGAGTGGAGCATACTGGCTCCACATGGGAGAGATTCAGTCGCTTGGGTTTCCTCTGGCCTCCTTGCCCACCCCAGAGTGAAAAGCACTGGGCTTCCTGGACTCTGAATTCCATACATTTCTGGCTTGCTGTCAGCCCAAGAGTTCCTACAAGCCAGTTTCAGGCTCTAGTAACCCCCTCCCCCTGGCACTCATTCAGTCCTTTCATTCATGTATTCATTCATTCAACAGTGACCAGGCTTAGGCTCTATGCTGAACCCCACAGGGAGACAAGCTGACCAAGATGAGGACTGCGCTATGAGCCCACTGACTGGTGAGCAGACAAAATCTGGGACGAGTTGTGCAAGCAGGTGGCCCCACATTCAGGGAGCATAGAGCAGAGGGGGCCTGCCAGTTCAAGAGAGCCAGGGAAGGCTCCTCGGAGGAGGTGACATTTGGGTGGTCTTGAGGAAAGTTGTGTAGAGAACACATTACAAGAGCAGAGGAGGATCTGGGAGACAGTGAGAAGCTTCCTTTCTTGATGCAGTCATTGAGAGAGGACTCCCCAGAATGACAGGAGGGAGCAAGGACTCCAGACTGTCTGTGGTTTGGGTGGAGACCAAGTGCTTCCGTGTAGATACCCGCCTGGCACTTCGCATGAGCATTTATCTATCAGGCTGCCTACGCAGCTGAAGCAGCGAGTCACTACTCCTTCGGAAGCACCACTATACAGGATGTCTGGAAGGAAATCCACTTCCCTCACAGAGCGAAATTGCCAATAATTGGTGTCGCCGAGAACACGAAGAGTTTCATGGGCCCCCAGTGAAAGGATGAATCCCGAGTGCTCCTTCCAAGTGCTGGGGGTGAGTCGGTAATAAGGTGCCAAGATTTTGAAGCACCCCCCTTCTCGGGCAGAATGCCTCTCCATCCACAAATAGAAACTCGCTGAGAATTTAATTAAGAACAGTGTACATAAAACTCACTGTTCCCAAGTAAACAAATATTAAGCAAGATACTTTGCTTTCATGGTGTGGGCTCCTACAGGGTGAAAAAATAGGGACAGGAGAGGGGGTGGAAAGCTATTGAGGGGGAAGAAAGATTCAGACTGAGAAGAAAATAGATTCCAGGTCGGAGAGGGAGCGGCGACGGAAGGCAGATACAAACCCTGCAAAGGGAGGAGAGGCAGATGGAAGCTTCCAACTTCTCTTTTGTCTCAGCGTTTTCATTAGGTTCTGAAGCCTGTTCCTTAGTCAGAGACAAAGTAGTCTTGTTTCACCTGCCTTTCCCTGTGCTTACCACCACACACTTGGCACTCATTGTCTCTGTACGTGCTGAGGGCGCCTACCTCAGGCACCTGCCACTCTCCACTTGCGGGCTTCCTCTAAGCAGTGGGTACTTGGGGCTAGAGTTACTGGGGTGTGAGTGGCCCTGGGAGCAGGCTGTGGCAGATGGGATTGGAGAATCAATGCCACACCTCCCCTTCTCTCTAGGTGGGTTAATTCGGAGGCGAATCGTCTGTACTATCCCCCCCAAAGCTCCCCAGTAGGATTGAGCTCTTGGTGCCCACAGTGGACTGAAAATATGCTTTTTTTTTTAAAGACACAGGGTCTCACTTTGTTGCCCACAGTGCAAGTGGTGCAATCATAGCTCACTGCAACTTTGAGCTCTTGGGCTCAAGTGATCCTCTAGCCTCAGCCTCCCAAGTAGCTGGGACTACAGGCACATGTCACCATACCTGGCTATTTATTTATTTATTTATTTTTAGAGATGGAGTCTCTCTATGTTGCCCAGGCTGGTGTTGAACTCCTGTCCTCAAGCAATCCTCCCACCGTGGCCTCCCAAGGTACTGGGATTACAGATGTGAGCCCACCACACCTGGCCTGATAACACGATACTCACTGGCTTCCGTCCTTTCTGTCTTCCTTCTTCTGTATCCTGCCTGCTGCTGTTTCCTGGCGTCACCTCTCAAATAAATTTCTTCCACTCAAATCCATGTCTGAAGCTTCTGGGAAAACCCAACTCTAAGAAAGACTTCATATACAGTATTAAAATTTTATTTTGAGGCTCTCCTGATGTTCCCCCACCTCCGGAATTAATTAGGCCAAGTCTGTTTGCAATGGGGAGGAATCACAAATATCCTTTTGTTATCAAAGTTTTGCATTGAGTGCTTATTTTCTTATTGCATCTCTGAAGAATGACTTAAGGTTTAAGGAGTTACTTTTGAACCTTAGAGTTAATGGTCAATTTGCTAGAAAGCCCTTGATGATTCCATTTCCAAATCCTAAGATTGTATTAAAAAAGTAATTTTGACTTTTGCATTGTTGATATTTGCCATTTGATACTGGAATGCATTCTTAAATAAGTATGGTCATGTTATACATCATTTTAATGCACATTTCTTTATTTTTTTAACAACTTCTTGCTTGCTATTTATTTTATATTTATTTTAGATTATGGAAATGATGGTAGATAAAAAGCAAATCTGAGTTATTTTCCTCTTTGAGTTCAAAGTGGGTCTTAAAGCATTGGAGACAACTCCAACGTCAACAACACATTTGGTCCAGAAGCTGCTAACGAACGTCTGTGCAGTTGTGATTCAAGAAGTTTTGCAAAGGAGACAAAAGGCTTGAAGTTGAGGAGCATAGTGGCCAGCCATGGGAAGTTGACATTGACCAATTGAGAGCCATCATCGAAGCTGATTCTCTTACAACTGCATGAGAAGTTGCTGAAGAACTTCACATTGACCATTCTACGGTCATTTGGCATTTGAAGCAAATTGGAAAGGCGAAAAAGCTCGATAAGTGGATGCCTCATGAGTGGACCAAAAATATATTTTAAAAAATCATTGTTTTGAAGTATCCTCTTCTTTTATTCTATGCAACAACAGCGAACCATTTCTCAATAAGATTGTGATGTGTGACAAAAATTGGATTGTATATGACGACCAGCTCAGTGGTTGGACTGAGAAGAAGCTCCAAAGCACTTCCTAATGCTAAACTTGCACCAAAAAAAAAAAGGTTGTGCTCAATGTTTGGTGGTCTGCTGCCTGTCTGATTCACTGAATCCTGGTGAAACCATTACATCTGATAAGTATGTTCAGTAAATCCATGAGATGCACTGAAAACTGCAATGCCTGCAGCTGGCATTGGTCAACAGAAAGGGCCTGATTCTTCTCGATGACAATGCCTGACCTCACATCGGGCAACCAACACTTCAAAAGTTGAACGAATTGGGCTATGAAGTTTCACCTCATCCGCCATATTCACCTGACCTCTTGCCAACCGACTACCACTTCTTTAAGCATCTCGATAACTTTTTGCAGGGACAACACTTCCACAACCAGCAGGTTGCAGAAAATGCTTTACAGGAGTCCGTCAAATCCCAAAGCATGGATTTTTACGCTACAGGAATAAACAAACTGATTTCTCATTGACAAAAATGTTTTGATCATAATGGTTCCTATTGTGATTAATAAAGATGTGTTTGAGTCTAGTTATAAAGATTTAAAATTCACAGTCCAAAATCGCAGTTACTTTTGCACCAACCAATATCTGGACCCAACCCTCTAGGTCTCCTGCAATGAGAGTCAGTAGAAATAAGGGTATAAATGCTCAGCTGTGCTATCATTCATTCATTTTATTCATGAATAAATTTGTACAGAGAAAGCATGTGCCCATGAACTTGCTGTCTTGGGTAGCTTGATATTAGATTTCTGATGAGGTTTTAGTTTACTTGGTTATTCATGCACTACTTGCGTGTGTGTGTGTGTGTGTGTGTGTGTGTGTGTGTGTGTGTGTATGTGTGTCAGAATCTCACTCTGTTGCCCAGGCTGGAGGACAGCAGTATGTACACTCATGGCTGCTGTAGCCTCAGTCTGCTGGACTCAGGCAATCCTTCCTCCTCCATCTTCCAAGTAGTTGGAACTACAGGCGTGTACCACCACACCCAGCTAATTTTTTCATTTATTGTAGTGACAAGGTCTCGCCAAGTTGCCCAGATTGGCCTTGGACCCCTGGGCTCAGGTAATCCTCTCACTTCTACCTCCCAAAGTGCTGAGATTACAGGTGCAAGTCACTGTGCCCAGCCATTCATGCATTATTTACTGAGTCTTTGTGTCCCTGGCACGGTGTTGGGTCCCGGGCATGCAGAAATGGGTAGAGCAAGGCCTGTGTTCCCCAGAGGCCTGGAAGCCAGAGGTTGCCATGTATGTATAAATAATGGAAGGAATGCTCCCAGTAACAGACTCACCTATGGAGTCAGTGGGGGCCTGAAGGAGAGATGGGTTAATTCCACCTTAGGGCCTTGGGAAGGTAAGGAAGTCTTCAGGGAGGAGGGACCCTGAGCAAAACCTGGAGCACTCCAGAGAGAACTGGTGGTATGAGCAGAGGTGTGACAGGACTCGAAGAGACTGGGGAGACTGCAACCAGAGTACAAGCAATGCAGGACTGGTGTGTCCAAGGTGGAAGATTTGTTGGTTTTCAGAGATGTGCTGTGCTGGGAAGCAGTGTGGCACAGCAGTTAGGGGCACAAGCTCTGCCTACAGACAGACTGAAATGCTCATCTCAGTTCTGACACTCATTTACTCTGTGCCCTTGGGAAAGTCAACAGCCTCTCTGAGCCTCTGTTTACTCATCAGTGTTATATTGGGGATAGACTATCCCCTGTATAGGTTTAAATGAAAGAAAACCAGCTTAGCCCCTAGGACACAGTGAGCGTTCAATCAAAGATATTATTTGTTAGTAATGTGTACCAAGGTGTTCTGGCTGATATGTTTAGATATACTTCCTATTGTGTTAATGCCTACAGGAGTCAGTGCAGTACAATGTGCAGGTTTGCAGCTTAGGAGCCATCAGCTGTACCATATAACCTGGGTGCGTAGGATGCTGGACCACCTAGGGCTGTGTAACTATACTCTGTGATGTTCACACAAGGAAATTGCCTAACTACACGTTTCTCAGAACATATCCCCATTATTAAGTGACACATGACTATATTTGCAACTACTGATTACTGGGTCCCAAGAAACATCTTTGTAAAAGAGACTTAACTGCGTCCTAGGCAGCAAGGAGCAGAAAGTAGACTAAACCAGGGCAAAGGGAGGCCCCTAAATGTGGCCTTGTGTGTCTCCATGGGCTGGAGTGTTAAATTGTCCCACCATCATCATCTCCCCAGCAGTTTTTGGAATTCATCCTCTGGTACCTGGGCAGGCTATAGGAGAGCACTGCTTCTCTGATGACTCTCCCCCCGCTCCCACCCCATGGGGAGTTCTCAGCGATTTGCACTGGGGGATGGTGCCTGTCTGGTGAACGTGGGGACATGCAGGACCAAGTGGCAGCATTCCAAATTTCTCACTCACCACAAGGCCCACGTCTCACCCTTTTCAGAAGCATCTGCAGTGATGTTCTCAGAGAAGTTGGAGACCTCCCAACTGCCTATCCATTCTGGTCTCTCTGCACACAGGACGGGCAGATGGGCCGTGAGACCCACTCTGCAGAGGGCCCGAAACACAGCTCTGCCTTAACAGCTTGGGAACATCTCAACCCCATGAAATCTCCTCAGACTTGGGAGATGAAATAGACCAGAGAGAGGGAGAGCTAGGACAGCTCCGTATCTGTGTAAATGGAGAAACTGAGGCTCAGAGAGGCAAAGGGAATGGCTCCGAATTACATAGCAGGTCAGTTTCCAGACAGGCTCTTGTGTCCCTGGTCAGTATGCTTTCTACACTCCTCACAGCCACTTTTCCCACCGACTTGAGCTCTGCCAGCTGCAGGTGTTGCCAGGGCCACCCAAAGCCCCACCTCTCACCTCAGCCAGGAGCTCCTAACTCTGCGTTTAGAGAACTGCAGTGCTCTTATGGAACATTTTCTCCCCCCCCGCCAACCTGGCAAAAGAACATTGATAACGTCTGTGCCCCAGACACTTTGTGGTTGGGGCTACAGAGGTGAATGTGGTGGGGGGTGAATTTTAACTCCCCATTGACGCAGGGAGGGTCTGGAGTCACAACTGTCCTGATACACATTTCTTCTCCATTTTCTCCCAAAGTCTGCATTTCCTTGTTTATTAGACCAATCTCCATCCTTTAGTTACTTGCAACTTCTGAGGCATAATACTTTCCCTTCCTCCTTGCCATGTGGAATGTTGTCATTAGTCTGAACTATCCTTGCTGGGCATCATGGAGAGATCCGAGTGATGACTTCTGGGGCCAAGGGGTGCAGCTCTGGTTTCTCAAGGAAGATTAGAGTCATCTTCAGAGGCCACAGGCCATGGAGAAGACATGTAGGAATTTTCCAAAACAAACCTTTCTGACTTAGGGGTGAAGGTTGCAGTGGGATACTTCCCCCTTGTCTCCTGAATGTTGTGAAAAATGTTACCCTCACCATTGGGTGGTTCAAATAGTGAATAGGACATTTTCTTATTTGAGTCAGATCTCCTTCAGTTGTATGTGAAAGAAACTTGCACAGGTGGTAGAACAATATCGTGGCCAATAGCCCTGGAATATGAAATCTGTTTCCACTCTCATAGGGAGGGACTGATTCAATTCTCACTTTATCTCCTGTCCAAAATCCCAGGGAAAAGAGTCAGTTCAGGTTAGGTAAAGCTCCCTTGGTCACTCGAAGTCAACTAGCTATGACCAGCAGTGAGGTCACAGTGTACAAAATGGCTGCTTCCATAGTAACTACAGGAATGGTGGGGAAGGTTCCCAGGAAAGAGGGTAGCTGGATAGATAATATATTTTTTTTTCTGTAAAGAGTCATGCAGAATGCTCATTTGGGAGTGTCTTTGCCTCTAAAGTGCTCTTCTCTCTGTTGCCTCAGACCCCAAAGGGCCATAGCAATTACAAAGGGGGTGTTGGTGCTATTGACTTTGTCTTTGTGGTGCTGGGAGAGTCGGGCTGTTGCCCAGTTTGAGCTTTCCTCTTCCCTGTTGCCTTGTGTTCAAGGAGGCAT
This sequence comes from Tarsius wallacei, assembly GCA_963574415.1. Lineage (NCBI taxonomy): Eukaryota > Metazoa > Chordata > Mammalia > Primates > Tarsiidae > Tarsius > Tarsius wallacei. The sequence continues at coordinate 19,682 of CAUYQG010170358.1, read as the reverse complement.
GATGGAACAGAGAGAACTGTCTCTGGTGTCATACTAAACCCATTTCAAGTCTTGGCTCTGTTGTTACTGAAGGCAAACCTGGGCAAGGCAGGTAACCTCTTTGAGGCTCTGTTTTCTTATTTATGAAATGGACAAAAGGAATTACCTTGCAAGGGTTAGAGACAATCTATACCTCTACACCACTGGTTCTCAAACTTGAATGTGCATGAAAATCACCTGGAGGACTTATTGCTGGGACCCACCCCCAGGGTTTTTGGTTCAGTGAGTCTGGAGTGTGGCCTGATAATTTGCACTTTTAACATGTTTCCAGTGATGCTGATGCTACTAGTCTGGGGACCTCCCTTTGAGAACCATTAGTCTACATTTACAAAAGTTCTCAACCAAGGGTGATTCTGTGGCAACTCGCCATCCTTCCCAACCAGAGAACATTTGGGAGTGTCTGGAGATATTTTTTTTTTTCCTTTTTTTCCGAGTTGGAGTCTCACTCCGTCGCCCAGACTGGAGTGCAGTGGCTGCTCCTGGCCACCGCAGCCTCGACCTGCTGGGCTCCGCTATCCTTCCGCCTCAGCCTTCCAAATAGCTGGAACTATAGGAGCGTGCTACCGCACCCGGCTAATTTTTTTATTTATTGTAGAGATGAGGTCTCGCCAATTTGCCCGGGCGGGTCTCGAACCCGCGGGCTCAGGCAATCCTCTCATCTCGGTCTCCCAAAGCGCGGGGTTACAGGCTGAGCCACCGAGCCCGGCCTGGAGATAATTTTTGATTGTCTTCACTGGGTGGGTGATGCCACTGACATCTGGTGAGTAGAGAGGCTAGGGATGCCGAAATTCTCTGACACTCGGGACAACCCCCACTACAGGTAGTTATCCATCCCCAGATGATCAACCTAGCTGAAGTCGAGAAACTCTGCTTGACAGTAAGGCTCTGGTCCAAGCTGCACTTCCTAACTGTGACACCCTAGCAAAGTCACTTCACTCTTTTGAGCCTCATAATTGCATAGAATTAGTTCCAAGAACCTTTGCAACTCTAATGTTCAACAACTTTAGTCAAAAAACATTCATTAAGTACCAACTATATGCAAGACACAGTGGTATTTCTTTTTTCTTTTCTTTTTTTGAGTTGTAGTCTCACTCTGTTGCCCAGGCTGGAGTGCAGGAGCAGTGTCATGCTCACAGCTACTGCAGCCTTGACCTGTTGGTCTCAGATGATCCTTCTGCCTCAATCTTCCAAGTAGCTGGAACCACAGGTGAGCGCCACCACGTCTGGCTAATTTTTTGACTTATTGTAGAGACAACGTCTTGTCAAGTTGTCCAGGCTGGTCTTGAACCCCTGGGCTCAGGCAATTCTTTCGCCTTGGCCTCCCAAAGTGCTGGGATTACAGGCATGAACCACCATGCCCAGCCTCACAGTGGTATTTCTATGCAAGACACTTCTCTGATATGGAATAGTACACTTGGCAAACACTTTGAAAATGTGGTTGGGTTTCACATCGTAACATGTAATGATTGCTTTTACAATCTTGCATAAATTGTGCTTCGTTTTCTATGGTACTTCCTTGTCTTTAGCAGAATTTAGAAAAATGAAGTCACAGCATCATAGCTTTTATTTTTGTTTCTATGTCATAAATGCATGCACTAATGAGGGCTTTTGGGGCATGAGCTTGCTAGTTGACGGTGGAACGATGGGCATATGTACAAACAACCATAATCAACATTTTCACACTTTGTTAATTGAAGCCAAACTTTTGTTTGAGAATTAACAAAATATTTATTGCAATTAGTTCTGATCTACAATATATTGTTAATTAACAGTGGCTCTCACAGTGACTGGCTGATTGAGGTAGAACGTGTGGAAGGTCTTATAGGAATGAATAGGCAAGAGCCTTCCTTGGATAAGTATTTGGCCATTGTCCTTGGTCTCTAGCATCTGTTGGTAGAAAATAATGGTGTCTCAGCTAGGGTGACCAATTTTTTCTTGTTTGCCTGGGATTTTCACTGGTTTTAACACCAAAAGTTCCATGTCCCAGGAAACTTCTCAATCCTGGGAAGACCTGGATCGTTGGTCATCCTAGGGGAGACTGAGAATCCACTTGCAAAAGAAACACACTCTCCAAGAAGGCCCAGCCAAGATAGAAATGGAAAACTCCTTCATGTTCAGTGCTTCCTGATCTGTTTTATTCTTTGTATATTAATGGAAATGTAGCTAGAATAATTAACAGAAAAAGGGGAATGATGGTGGAGGGGGCACATCAGTTAGAGGAAATAGCTTGTGCAAGTCCCTGAAGAAGGATAAAGAAATCAAAGGAGCCTGGTGATACTGGAGCAGAAATGACATGGGGGGAAAGTGGTGTAAGAAAGAGTTGGAAAGGTAGGCTTTGGGACTTTATTTTAAAGTCAGTGGATGTGGAGAAAAGGGAACTCTTGTACAAAGTTGGTGGGAATGTAGATTGGTACAGTCATTATGGAAAAGAATATGAAGGTTACTAAAGAAATGAAACATAGAACTACCATATGACCCAGTAAGTCCTATTCTGGGCATTTACCCAGAGGAAATGAAATCACCACCTTGAAAAGATATCTGCACGCCCTTGTTCATTGCAGCATTATTCATAATGGCTGAGATATGGATACAATCTAAGTGTCCATTGACAGATGAGTGGATAATGAAGCTGTGGTACATACATACAATGAGATATTATTTAGCACTAGGAAGAATGAGATCTTGCCATTTCCACAACATGGATGAGCCTGGAGGATACTATGCTAAGTGAAATAAACCAGATATGGAAAAAAATATTGCATGATCTCGTTTACACTTGGAATCTAAAAAATCCCCCCAAATATACAGAGATAGAGAACAAAACTGGTTATCTGGGGTGAGAGTGGGAGGGTGGCAGAGAAAGGAAATGGGGAGATGTAGGTCAGGGAATACAAAGAGGCAGACACGCAAGATGACCAAGTCTGGAGCTCTAATGTACCATGTGAGGACTATACAGTAATACCATTGTACTGCATATGGGATTTACGCTAAATGGTTAGATTTTAGCTGCTCTTGCCATAAAAACTGAAAAAAAATGGATAACTATGTGAGATGATGAATATATATGTATCCTATAACATCATGTTTATACCTTAAATAGACATAAAATTTATTTAAAGAAAGTTAGTGGAAAAGACACTGGAGGATTTAAATGGAAAGATGACATGATTATAAAGTACTTGCGTTACAAAAATCATTCTAACTTAATAATGGAGAATTGATGTGGAATGGGGGTGGGCCTAGATAAAAGCAGAGAGACTAGTTAGGAGAGAGATAGGAGTGGCTTGGACCACAGTGGTGGCAGTTGTAGCGATGAGGGAGGAATCTGAGAAGTATTTGGAAGAATAATCAATAGGACTTGGGGACTGACAGGATATGGAGAGATTCTTGGTATGACCACTGGGCTGATGGAGGGGCCATTGGGATGCCAACTGGACCTATGAAGGTGAGATGGGGATGACTGACAGAGGAGGTGGGATGATGGGTTATTGGAGATGAAGACAATGCTGGTGTACTAAACTTGAGATATTTTGGAGGCCCCCAGTAAACTTGTTGAGAATAGAGTTGGATATCAGTCTGGGTGAGGCTAGAGGTAATGATTTGGGAGTTTTTAGTGCATAGATTAGAATGCATGAGATTACTAAGGCAAGAACACAATAAAAGATGAGGGTTCTTGGCTAAGCCCTGAGCCTAGGCTTCCTAGGTTGGGTGCCCTTCAAAGATCCTGAGAAAAGGTTTATGTGTACATAGTTTACTTGGGAGGTGATCCTAGAAGGGAATGGTAAGAAAGTGGAGAAACAAGACAGGGAAGATATGGTAATTTAAATATGGCCATTAATTATTTGAAACTTCTTGTATCAAGAAGTGGAATCTATTATCCCACTTCTAGAATGTGGGCTGACCTTATGACTTGTTTTGATCAACAGAATGTGGCAGCAATGAAGTTGTGCTATTTCCAGATCCATGTTTACTCTTTGGGCATGTTCCTACTCCCATGTGAGAAAACCCAGACCAGACTACAAAGTGATGAGAGTCCATGTGGAAAGAAAATCCCAGCCAACAGACGGCACCAAGGCCCAGATATGTGAGTGAGGCCATCTAAGACCCACCAGCCCCAGCTGAGCTGCAAGATGACTGCAACCTCCTGAGTGATCCCAGCAGAAAAACTGCCCAGCTGAGCCCAGCCCAAACTGCAGAATCATGATGAAATAAAGGATTGTGACTATAAGTTTTGGGGTATTTGTTACACAACAATAGATAACTGATAATATGTTAGAAATGCCATGTTAAAATATTACAAGATGATATAAAATTGTATACTTGGGTCCAAAATTTCAACAGTTTAGATGAAGGATGGGGAGAAGATATGACTTAACATTACCCAAGGAAAATATATGAGGAGCTTGAGTTTACTCTGAACTCAATCAGTGTCAGTAGTTTGATGTGGACATCCAAAAAGCTAATGCAACAGACCTCAGGAGGCATTCATGAAAGCGTCACTAAATGGAAAAAATTCACATCAGTAGGTTGCTAAGACCATCAGATGATCCATTGTCAAAATCTGGAGAGGATTTTGCACTAATTTGAGAGGTTAAAGTAGGATTAGATGAAAATAAGTTCTTAGCATGCTGAAGAAAAAGGCAAAGAATTGGTACTAGTTGTCACAGGCAGGCAAAGGAACAAAGGGCAAAAAAGTCTGCTTTTACATACAAGCTTCCCAGTTTATTAAGGAAAGATGCTTTCATGGTGAACATCTGAGATTCACCAGGTGCATTCAGGTTGCTATGGTGATATAATAGTCTACCAGAGGGAGGGTGGGCTATTCTCCGTAGCCATCTATGGAAGGGGTTCCTGGGGCATTGGGAGACACAGGCCTTTCAGTATTTTGTTTTTTTTTCTGATTGAACTTTTCCAGATGCCACTGCTATGGGCAGTAGATCTCAAATTTAAGAGTGTATCAGAATCAGGAGAGCTTGTTGAAACACAGATGACTAGGCCCCTCTTCCAGAGTTTCTGATTCAGTGGGCCTGGGGTGGGGTCCAATAATTTGCATTTCTAAAATGTTCGCACGTGATGCTAATGCTGCTGGTCCAGGGACCATACTTTGAGAGCACTACTCTAGGGTGATGAGGCCCAAAACTGCCCTACAGTTATATCAAAGGGAATGGAAATTAAATTTATCTTTTCAGCTCACACTTTCTCTTTCTCCCTCTCTCCTTTTTCTCTTCCTCTTTCTCTCTCTCAACAGGATCTCACTCTGTCACCCAGGCTGGAGTGCAGTGGCATGATCGTAGCTCACTGCAGCCTCACTTCCTAAGCTCAAGTGATCCGCCTGCCTTGATCTCCCAAAGTGCTTGGATTACAGGTGTGAACTATCACACCCAGTCCATAACTTTCTTCTAATGCTGTTCTCTCCACTCTGGAACAAATGAATGTGTGTGTGTGTGTGTGTGTGTGTGTGTGTGTGTGTGTGTGGTGTGTGTGAGAGAGAGAGAGAGAGAGAGAGAGAGAGAGAGAGAGAGAGAACTTTGTTCTTTCCACTGTGTGTGTGTGTGTGTGTGTGTGTGTGAGAGAGAGAGAGAGAGAGAGAGAGATTGAGAGAACTTTGTTCTTTCCACTGTGTGTGTGTGTGTGTGTGTGTGTGTGTGTGTGTGTGTGAGAGAGAGAGAGAGAGAGAGAGAGAGAGAGAGAGAGAGAGAGAGAGAACTTTGTTCTTTCCACTGCTGACATCTCATGGTGAATGGCCCCCTGTTAAAGTTTTCTACTGTTAGACTTCCATCATTCTAGTCTTCTTCATGTCAACATAATGTTCAACATTTTTACCTCTGATGTCTGGCATCTATTTGTCAAAACTCTCTGACAGGAAACATATTTGTTTATATCTACCTGAACTCTGACTGCACATTCGAATCCCATGGGATTAAAAAATCCCCATGTTGACCCCAACTCAAATGAATTAAATCAAGATCTCTAGGGGAGAGGAGAATGTCATCAGTTTAAAAACAAAAAAACCTTCTCAGGCAGGGATCATATAAAACAAAGGCGAATATTGACATTTCCCTTGTTTCAGCGATGGTAACAGGTTCTGCACAGAGATAATTCTAGGTCAGTGATCCTCAATCTTGGCTACACATCACAATCACCTGGGAAGCTTTCACAACTCTGAGTGCTCAGGCAGTACCCAAGACCAGTTTAATTAGAATTTCAAGGGGGTAGGATCCAGGCATCAGTAGTTTAATAAATTTCCCATGTGATTTCAACGTGTAGGCAAGGTTGAAAACTACTGACTGGCCTGGAAGTATCTTTATGCAAGACCTGTATTGTTCCAGGCCTTGGCAAGGGGCTATGAAAGGCTTAGCCTGAAACACAGGGTCAGTAGGTCCTGGTTCCACAGCTCTTGGGATTTCACCTCGGTGCTCAGAGACACTAGCATAGGTGAGCAGTGGCCGCTACTCAACGGTCTAGTTTTCAGCTTTGCAGAGTCCTTTGTCCAAGCTTCTGAGTGTTAATAATACCAACTTCTTCCCCTTTTCCCCCTGACTCTCAGGGTGGCAGGTGTTTCCTGCAGCTGTTGCCTCTAGTATACCTTATTTTTTTTCCTTGCCTTTTCAGTATCTGGTTAATAGTTTTATAACTAATTACTAGTTATTTACTTTAGGTGGTATGGTTTTGGCCCCCGACCAGATCCCTACTGATACACTCAACAAATATGGAGAAGAAGGAAATGTGGAACTGACATGGGGATAATTTGTGTTCTTGGATGGCAAGAAATAGAACAAGTACAACAGAAAGAACATTCAAAGATTAAATAGAAGACAACATTCCTAAGGTGAAGGTATATATAAATGTTTAGCTCAAAAAGGGTTACCAAACAAAGTTAACGCAGGGGTAAAAACAGTGACTCATATACTTTGATGAAAATATTACATTTCAAGGAAAAAGAAAAAATCCAATGAAAATTTGGCAGAAGAAGCAGGTATCTTCAAAGAAAATAAAAATCAGATGACCTCAGCTTTTAATTCTGACATTAGATTCCAGAAGAAAAGGAAGCAACGAAAACAATGGAGACAAAAGAATAGGATCCAAACTTTCCTCAAAGTTGATATTTACATGTGACTTAAATGTGCAAGGAGTTAGGAATTATTTCCTCCATATGTCCTTCTTTGGAAAAACAAAGTGGGGAGGAAATTTGAAAATGTGCTCTAGTCAACTAAGAAATTAATCACAATGAAGACTTTACAAGAAAAGCATTTAGCATTTCTGGAAAAGAACATGGTTGTATGGGGGTGTGCCTTGAAACTATTTACATATAAAATGGAATTTAAATAACCATGAAAAATTATAATTCTTAAAGCAAAATACACACCATAAAATAGCCCCAGATTTTAAAAGACTGAGACAAAATTTCACAGAGCATATCATCACAGAAGATGGGGGTGAGGAGATAACAAGAAAGTAAAAGAAAGTGGTTATTTTTATCTTTCCCAAAAGGAATCAATATCTACTTTTTCATTTTGGAAGTTAAAAACTTCAGACATGTAACTAAAGCATGTTATTTAAAGGTTTAAAAAGAATCAATAGTAGAGCTAAAAACATCCTACTTACCAGATGAATAGAAGGGAAGACAAACTAGAAAATAAGAGAATGGAAGCATACAAAACATAAAACAAGAAAATGGAATTAAGACCAAAGATATCTTTTATGGAAACACATGTAAATTAAAACACATGCACTTACCCACAAAAAGAAAATTACTCTCAGCTTTGGTAAATCCAATCCAAGTTCAACCATATGCTGACTTCAAAGCATAAACCTGAAATGAAATAATTAAGGCAGAATAGTTACACCAGCCAAATGCAAACAAAAAGGAGGCAGGAGTCACAACATTACTATCAGGGGAAATCAAGGTAAACATTATTCAGTGAGATCGAGGGATCACTTAACAAACTGATGAAGGATTTAACCCACAACCAAGATATAACAGTTATGCATGATATGTAGCATACAAATATGTATAGAAAAAGTTGAAAATACAATGAGAAATGGACAGAAAAGTGATTAGTGAGACACTTGAAAGAATTTGTTTAATTCTGGACAAATCAAATTGGTACAAATATAAATTATGCCATGGAGAAGATTTAAATAACAGAGTAACGTGAATAACGTATGTGCAGACCAAATCTCTGCCTCCCTCAGGTTCTGGAAGGGGAATTCAAGGGCCTTACTTCCAAGTCCCTAATTGCCCTTTGTAAACTGGGTCCTGGGATGAAAGGGAGTAAATGGGCAGACAGTAGAGAAGGCAGAGTTTGGAATTCTTTATACCTGGACTTCAGTCTCACCACCACAACTAACTGCTGTGCAAGCTTAGGCAAGATGCTTCACCACTCTGAACCTCAGAATTTTCACCCATAAAATCTGTAATAGGCTAGGCGAAGTAGCTTATGCCTATAATCCCAGCACCTTTGGGAGGTGGAGGCAGGAGAATTGCTTGAGCCCAGGAGTTCAAGACCAACCTGGGCAACATAGTGAGACCTTGTCTCTGCAAAAAAAAAAAAAAAAAAAATTAGTCTGGTGTGGTGGCATGCACCTGTAGTCCCAGCTACTTGGGAGGCTGAGGTGGAAGGATCACCTGAGCCCAGGAGGTCGAAGCTGTGGTGAGCCATGATCGTGCCACTGCACTCTAGTCTGGGCAACAAAGTGGGACCCTGATTCAAAAAGAAAAAATCTGTAATAATTTCTCCTCAGAGATCTGGTAAAAATTAAACAAGGCCCTCTCTGAGAAACAGTCAGTGCTTGACCAGAGCAGACAAGCAATACATATTTTCTTGCAGGATGATAAACAGCTGGCATAGTATGAACTGGATCCTGTAATTATCACCAAGCTACACATCCATATGTCTATAGCAAGGTTTCTTGGCATCAGCACTACTGACATCTGAGCTGCATAATTCTTTGTAGTGGGGACAGGGGGCTGTCCCGTGCAGTGTGGGATGATGAGCAGTGTCCCTGGCCTCTACCCACTAAATACCAGTGGCACCCCTTCCCAGTTGTGACAACCAAGGATGTCTCCAGACGTTGTCAGATATCCCCCAGGGGACAAAATTGCCCTCAGTTGAGAATCATTGGAACAGAGCGATGTTTGCAAGAATACTCTACAAAAGTGGATGATTTGCCTCTGGGTGGTGAGATCTGGGGGCATTTTATTTCATTTCGCCTGTTCTGCATTTCTGAAAGCAGAATCTGCAAAGTGCATACATTAACAAATACTCAATATTTTATTTTATTTTTATTTATTTTGTGGAATCAGAGGCCAAGCTGTCCCCTCTCTGTTCTCTGCTCTGGCCTCTGGCCCCTGAGGATATACTTATTCGAACTTCTTTTGTGGGTGGCTGCACTTGGCCTCTAGTAAGTGCCCAATCAATTAGCGCTTCCTGGCACTCCTTCATCTTTTTAGGACATGAGGTGACTAGGACAAAGTCTTCTTCTGCAACGCAAACAGAATGGAGTGGTCTTTGTACAAAGACATGAACAACTTTATGATTTTTTTTCGAAAGAGCAGACCTGCAATTTGTCGACAACTCTGCCAAGGAAGCACGTGCTAGGCAGTAATCCACCTGAGCTGCTGTGCTTCTGGCAAAACCTTCAAAGACCCCCAAAGTGTAGCATCATCGTGTTTACCTCACAGCTCGGAAACGAACAAGAAATGTGCTATTGAGCCTGATTTCCCCATTATCCCGTTGCGTTCTGGTTTTAAAAGAGATCAAAATTCCATTTTTCCTGAAGAAAGAGAGTGCAGATTCACAGATTTCATTACCAACTTAAAACAAATTGAGCAAAAAATTAGGGGGAATGTTTTTTCATCCCCAGCAAGGCCTCCGTATAAAACCAGCAAACATCTGTGCGCTTAAGTACCTTCTGTTAAGGTTTCTGGAATATGTGCGAGTTCATTGACTCTGCCTCCCTTTCAAAAACTGAATAAGAAATGAAGAAATCATCTTTTAGTTTTTTTAAAAAAGTGTAAAAAAAGGATACATCTGCCAAGAAAGTTTGGATGGGGCATTCGCGTTTTATAATAACAGATGCAGAACGCGGCACTGGGCTGGAACTGGGCCAGACGCTGGGGCAGCGTTTGGATTTTCTGTTCTGAATTTTAAATTTATTAACTTAAAAATGACATCTAAATGCTCTTTTTCTAAGTATAAAAACATTTGTTTCCTCTGGAGTGTTGCTCTCAAATAGCCACTAGGCATGTGTGGCTATTTAAGCTTAAATTGATAAAATAAACATTCCAGGTCCCTAGTCCCATTAGCCACATTTCAAATCTCTGTGGCCTTGTGAGGCTGGTGGCTGCTTACTACAAGACTGGACAGAGCTGCTGTAGAATATTTGGAAAATTAAGACAAACACAGAGGAGAAACGGATATCCCTGCCCCTCCACCCTTCAGAATTGCTGTTGTTGTGCTGGATTTCCTGCTTATCTTTCTAGTACTTTCCTTATAAAACCTAAAACAATTGCTTTGATTGCAATGCGTATTATGTATAATAGGCATCTCCTTCGTATATCTCACTTTCCACCTAACATTTTATCATGAGAATATTCTCATCTTAAAATATATTCTTTGAAAACATGATTTATAAATTTTCCTGTTTGGAAAGATAATACATTCTTATTGTAGGAAATCAAAGTAAAAAAAGACAGCAAAATTCCCCTGAAACCTCATTTTTATCAGAGATTGAAATCTCTGACCATATTTCTTTGGGCATAAATGTACAGATGGGCGTATAAATAGTCAGTTTTATTAGGGATATCTGCATGTTGATGACTATAGAGACACCTGTATGTCATCCCTCTTATTAGTTGAAGGTTATTCCATGACATGGATGTTAGATTTCACTCTTATTGTTTCATCTGATCAATACCTCCCCTCTTCTGCAAAGTTCTCCCTTTTCTTCCAAAAATGTTTTTCTTTTCTTCTTGCCTTTTATCCTTTCTTCCTTTTTCATTCCTCCCTCCCCCCTCTCCCTCCTTCCATAAGTGTCTTCTGTGTCAGGCCCTCTTCTAGTGTAAGGAAGAGAACAGTGAAGAAAGCAGCAGAGTTCCTGCTCTCAAGGAATGTATGGCCTCGTGGAGGAGGCAAAAAGATAACGGGCAAGGGAAGAAATATTAACGCGTAACAATTCAGTTATAGTTGGGGGGATGCGATGAAGAGGTTGACTGGCCAATGGCCGAGGAAAGCCAGTCTGTGTAGGTTTAGACTCGCCCTTCCATCTGTTTCCTGGGTGGCCTTGGGCAGTGAAGGAGGCAAATAGCTGCACCAGGGCAGGGATGAAGCTAAGTGAAGTGACTGTCACTGGAGCTGGGTGGTCATGGGCACAGGACGTGGGGTCCAGATGGATGCTGATGTTGCTCTAGACAAGTAGTTCTCTACCAAGGGTGACTTTGTCCCCTGCAGGACACTGGGAACGTCTGGAGATGTTTTTGGTTGTCTTGACTGAGGTGTGAGTGTGATGTTGCTGCATCTAGGGGGTAGAGGCTAGGGAGGCTGTGAGAGACTGTGGAGCACCCTATGGAGCTCAGGACAGACCCCACCACAAGGAAGGATCTGACTCATAATGTCAATAACGCTGATGTTGAGAATCCCTGCTCTAGAAGGTGCCAGGACTTGGCGTGGAGAGAAGACAGAGCCCGGGGTAGCGGGAAGGTCTTCAGAGGAAGGACGGGGATGAGGAGGGGAGAGGAGGGCTTGAAGAGACAGCTTCACCTGAAGTGAGGAAGTCTGGCCCAGGCAGCAGTGAGGAGCAAAAAGGATGCTTATTGTATATTTGAACCTTTTAATTTTTTTTTTTTTAGAGATAGGCTCTTGCTATGTTGTCGATACTGGTTTCCAACTTCTGGCCTCAAGTGATCCTCCCACCTCAGACTCCTTAGTTGCTGGGATTACAGGCATGAGTCACTGTGCCTGGCTTTTATAAATGTATTTAAAAGAGAAATTTGGATCTTAAGGTATGTGCTGGGGAGGGAGCAGTTTTAGCTGGAGAGGGCTGCATGGGAAGTAGGGTTCTGGGGAGATAGGAACCCTGAATTGAGACCGAAAGTGCAGATACCGAGCAATTGGGAAAAGTGGTTAAGCATGGGGTGAGTTTGTGAGTTTACTTACAAGGTCAGTTCCAGAGATCACAAGGAGAAAGTCTGGGAGGGAGGGAGTGGGGAACAGTGGGTCAGGCTGGAGAAAGCCAGGAGGCAAGAACAGTGTGGCAGGTTCAGTTCTTGGTTCCTCTAGAAGTCTCATTCATGCTGGAGGTTGGGCTGTGTATAGAAGCAGATGTGTTTGTCAGTAACCCTTACTGACCTGCAGGATGAAGGTGTCCAAGGGGACAGTGACGAGCGGAACTGTACTGTGGGCAGCCCCTGGTGCTGATGTCAGGCTCTGTGGGATCCTGTCCGGGGGGGTCCTACTGCCTTGCCTGAGGATGGGGACCTGGCCCCACCAACTAGACTGCATGTCTATGGGCAGTCAGGGGGGTGTGGAAAGTTCTAGGGCATTGCCCAGTGTCCAATCCAGTTCTTGTCTGGTGTCGAGGACATGACAAAGGCCAAGAGAACAGTGGTCTTACTTTGCCCCTGTTTGCATCATAAATAGATGTGTACAAAAAGTAAGGCTGAAGAGCCAGGAAGTTCTAGGTTCAAATCCCACTCTGCCACTTATCAGCTAGGTGATTTCAGGCAATTGGTTGGCCTCTTGGAGTGTTGGTTTCCTCCTTGGCAAGGTTGCTAGGAGGACTAAAATAAGATTAGCCATGTGACAACGCTCTATAAACTGTAAAGCGCTATCCTTGGGTGAGATATGAATGAGGACCGTTGAAAAGCAGATAGAAATGCCCTCAAAATTCTTGAGCGATGGATGCTCACCAGACACAGCCTGGGAGGGGAATGTGAAACATGCTCTAGATTGGAAATGTCACCAGAACAGGCTCAATGTGTGATATTTCCGAGCTCACTGCCCAAGGCTGAGTCACAAAGAGAACAGCTGAGAGGACTCGGGCCTTCACATGTCTCCTTCCAGCGCTCCACAGAAGGGCAGAAGGTGGAAGCCTCAGGAAGGGTTCTGTCCAAGAAGCCTCGTTTTCATATGTGGCTACCTCTGTGCCATCTGGATCCCAGGGGCTGTACACCTGAGAGCTGGGCCCTTCTTTAATCACCCCCACACTCTTGAGAGGTAAGCACTTTTATTCCCATTTTATAGATGCAGAAGGTGAGACCAAATGGGCAAATTAACTGGCTTTGGGTCTTGTGGCTCACACATGGTGCTGCTGGGATTTAAACTCAGGCTGGTTTGACCGATTCCAGAAAAGATTCCCTTTCCCTCACATCTCCCCAGCTTTCCTCAGGAGCTGAGTGCTGGAGAGGGGTTTAGGAGAATTTTTAGATGGCGATAATGTAAGAGCTGTTTAGTATCCCAGGCTGCAAGGAGCAGATAACTGTGGTTCAATGGACCAGGGGTGGCCTGAGGGGGCAGGTGGCAGCCAGATGGTGGCTGAGCTAGAGGCAAAGCCTTGACATGGATGGGGAGCCTTTTCCCTTTTTATTTTGCTTCACCAGGAGAATTCAGTGCTTGTACCTAGGAGGGGATTGCCTGCCTTGCTATCTCGGCAAATGCAGGCTTCATTCATCAGAGCAGGATAATCTACAGAAGGATCTTTTTTGGTTTCTCCGACTGTGGTTCAGACAAGACACTGCTCCTGGGAGGCCATGCAGGAGCCTTGCCTATTAATCATTTTTGAGTGCCTGCTGTGTGCATGTGTCTGTGCTCTGAAGCCCACGGCGAGTTCCTAAGCTGAGCTTTTATGGGCCACTTGAGGAAGCTAGGTGCCTTGTGTACCAGACACACTCTTGCTCATCCTTCAGTCCTTGGCTTATACGTCACCGCCAACAGGGAGCCTTTCTGGAATCTTCCTCAGCTGAGGTGGTGATGTGGAACTCTGTGTTCGGTCCCTACATGGAGCATGTGAGCATCAAATGCATCTTCCCAGGTCCGTCTCCCTATCAACCTGGGAGCAACTCTTTCCTATCTTGGAAGCCCTAGGATGTAGCACAAGGTCTGAACATATTTGGAGGGAATGTGTGTACTCTCCCACAGAAAGTGATTTGCTTTTAAATGTTGAATGAGTGGTTATGGCTGGAAGAGGGAACCAAACTCCCATGGATTTTGGGAGTCATAGATTTGGAGGGCTTTCAGGCAGAGACGGGTTCTGACATGTTCTCAGGAAAACTCCCTTGGATCTACACTGTGATCCTATGAGGTCAGTATTATCCGTATTTTAAAAATGAGTGAGCTGGGTCTCAGAAAGGAAGAAAGCTTTACTTCCAAAGTTCCTCTTGGAGAGAGATCCATGACCAGTATAGGTGCTCTGGCCTGACTCTCCTTCTAGTGTCAATTATTTATCCAATTAGCAAATATTTTTTGAAAGTCAGACACAGTGGTTTTCAAAGTATGGTTCCTGAGCCAGCAGCAGCAGCATCTGGAAACTAGTTAAAATGCAGATTCTCAGGTCTCACCCCAACACTTCTGAATCAGAAACTTGGGGCGGGGCACAGCCTTCTGTGCTCTGACGAGTTCTCCAGCTGATTGTGTTGCATACTGGGTTTGTAAGCCACAGCTCTGCTGCTTTCAGAATGCTGGGGAAGAAGGGACCAGAGGAAAGTCAGAGCTGGGGGAGCAGCCCTGTGCTTCATCAACTTGGATTCTAGTTGGGACAATGCCCTGGGAAGCAGAGGCTGTGGTGGGAAAGTCTGGAGCCACTGGAAAGGCAGGAAAAGGACAGTAACAAGAACCAGGTTGGTGACACTCCTCTGAGCCACACAGCCTCTTAGCAGCTACACTGGCTTTTGAAGCTGACCTCTGTGGGGAGAGAAGGAAAACTTCCACCTTTCTGCTCACTTCAGTTTTTAGCTTTTCCCCTGCAGAGAAGAAAGAGTTACTAAGTGGGGCAAATTCAAGTCCTGTCGTGGGGTTGTGTTCACCCGTGGATGGGGCTGCTGTGTGTGAAATGGGGGTGCACTTGAGTCGGATGTTCAGGTTCAATTTCTCCCTCCATACAGCCAGATGGGTCACTGGGGACTGTTTTTTGCTTTCTTTTTTTTTTTTTGAGTTGAAGTTCACTCTGTCACTCAGGCTGGAGTGAAGCCTTCTGCCTCAGCCTTCCAAGTAGCTGGAACTCCAGGCGTGTGCCACCACACCTGTTTTTGGTTTATTGTAGAGACAAGGTCTTGCTGAGTTGCCCAGGCTGGTCTCAAACTGATGGGCTCAGGCAATCCTCTCGTCTCCATTTCCCAAAGTGTTGGGATTACAGGTGTGAGCCACTGTGCCCAGCCAAAATTTGCATATTTATTTATTTATTTAGTTGGAGTCTCACTCTGTTGCCCAGTCTGGAGTGCAGTGGCACGCTCACAGCCATCGCAGCCTCAACCTGCTGGGCTCAGGTGATCCTTCTGCCTCAGCCTTTCAAGTAACTGGAACTACAGGCGCGTGCTACCATGCCTGGCTTATTTTTTGATTTATTGTAGAGATGAGGTCTCACCAAGTTGCCCAGGTTGGTCTCGAATCCCCGAGCTCAGGCAATCCTCTTGCTTCCGCCTCCCAAAGTGTTGGGTTTACAGACTTGAGCGACCGTGCCCAGCCAGGACTGTTTCTTTCGAGTCATCGGTGGGTAGCAAGATGCCAAGATTTAGACTAGGACTTGGGGGAGATGGTGGACCAGGCTTTGTTTTAGATATTTTTACTGAGATACCATTTGCATACAATAAAATGCACGAGATCTTAAGTGTGATGACTTCTGACAGTTGTGTACATGTCTGTGACCAAGATATAAATATTTCTACCGACTAGGCATGGTAGCTCATGCCTGTAACCCAGCACTTTGGGAGGCTGAGGTGGGAGGATTGCTTGAGTCTAGGAGTTTGAGATGAGCCTGAGTAACATATCAAGCCTTTGTCTTTATGAAAAAGTAAAATAAATTACCTGGGCATGGTGGCATACCTATAGTCCCAGTTACTTGGGAGTCTGAGGCTGGAGGATTGCCTGAGCCCAGAAGTTTGAGGCTGTGGTGAGCTGTGATCACATCGTTGCATTCCAGCCTGGGTGACAGAGTAAGACCCCTATTCAAAAAATTAAGAAAATATATTTCTACCCATTTCCTTGGGGTGGACAGCTCAGGAGTTAAGGTGTTTCTGATTGTCCTGACCCTAATACCAGTAGATACCATCAATGCTCCTGCTTTGTAAGCAGGATGATGACCCAGAAGGACCAGTGGGCGGTGTAGAGACTCAGGGTGTGGCCCATGGTCTAGCAGCACCAATGGCATCTGTGATCCTGATAGGAAAGCAAAATCTCTGCACTCTCCCTGCCCCTGCACTCCTTCCCTTCCCCAGATCTCTTGGACCAGGTTCTGCATTTTAACAGGATCCCCATGTGATTTGTGTGCACTTTGGGATTTCACCTCTCACACTAATGGGAATTATATCTCCCTTGCTACTGTCAGACTGAGGATATCCCTTTATCTCAAACTGGCCAGAGAGTGGTCATGGAGAATTGTTGCTGGACTCATAGTCCGTAATTCTGGAAGGTTCTCCATCTTGTCATGCTTAGGTTCTGATGAATTATTGAAACAGGTGAGAGTTCTCTCCTACTTCTCTAAAGTAGATTGGGAGAAGCATCTGGTGCATTAAACCCTCTTCTTTTTCATTCAAATCCAAGGTCATCTCTAGTCAGAATGGAGAGAGGAAGATTTTAGCCTGGATTGGATACGTTCTCCTGCACTCCCTTAAGGATGGGGCATTTCCCACACTCACGCCTCTGCTCAGGTGATGAATTATTGAAATCCAAGAAACACTGTTCGGTCAGTCACGTAGGCTCTGGGGGCCCCTGAGAGCATGCCTCAGAATAGCCACTTTATTTTTCTTTGAGAAGTTAAAAGAAAAATACAAAAGTAATGAATTTGCATGTCCACCGCTGGGATGATGACTATGAACATTTTGTTATATTTACTTCAAGTGTATTTTTAAGTAAAAGAGATAAAACATTACAGATAAAGTTGAAGCACTCTTTGATCGACATCCTCAAATTTTAATCTTTATCCCTTTCCAGAGCCAACCACTATCATGACTTTCATGAATGACTGCGCCTTTTAAATACTTTTTTGGGGAAACTTTGTGTGTTTAAGTCCACTTTTTAAAAATAAATTTTTAATTTTAAAGATGTGGGGTACAATTCAGGGTTAGGTATATAAATGTTCATTATGCAAGTACCCTTGTTGATAAGGTATGCTCCCCCCGGCAGTTTCCCACTACTGCCACTCCTGCCTTTGCCCTCCCCTGGCAGTTTCCCACTACTGTAAGGCCACTTTTGACCTCTGTTCTGATCAATACATCCAACTTTAATCCATTCATTCTAATTGCTGCAAGGTGTTTTGTCATGTGGGAAGCAGACCATGTTTTCTCATTTCTATTTGTTGCATATTTAGATTTTTCCAATTTTTCCCCATAGCAAATAATACTGCAATCTGTATCCTCACCCTGGGTCTCACTGGCTCATGTGGGAGAGTTGCTGTGAGAACATGTCACTAGAGTGAAGTCATTCTGTTGTAGAGATGTGTTCTTTCAATTTTACTAGGTGTTGTTGAAGGTTGCTCAGGCGGTTTACATTTCCATTAGCAGTACAGGAGAATACATTGTTCTCCATGCCCTCTCCAACACTTGATATTGTCAGGATTTAAAAAAATTTTTGATAGTTCCCTGGGAGAAAAATGGTATGCCTCTGTAGTTTTAACTTACCAGTGGTTTGTGGTAGGCAAAGGTCCTGGCAGGAGGAGATGAATTCTAAGCTGCGGTCAGTAGATCTGGATTCTTGTCTGGTTCCGCTGTCAACTTGAATTGGAGATTGGGCAAACCCTTTCCCCTCTCTGGTCTTCTATGAAGTGGTCTCTAAGGGGACACCACAAATTGGGCAGGACTTTTCTGACCTGTGGTGTTTGAAGTTTGCTATGACAAGACTTGCATAAGAAGGTTCCTCTGTCACTTGGCATCTATACTTGGTCCTGGGTTATCTCTTAGGAGGTATAATTCAATAATTATTGAATCAGTAAAAAGGGCTTAGCATGGGAATCAGAAGAAGTGAGTTTTAGTCCTGGCTTTAATATTTACCTTTGGTATGGTTTTGGGTGGATGGCCAGATGTTGACCATCTGGTAGGGTTTCAGCATGAACCTGCTTTGAGGTCAAGGAGGCCCACACCTGGGGAGCCTAAATGGAGGCCATTTTTCTGATGGGGCCTAAGCCCTTGACTAGCTGTAAGACCTGGGCTCTAAGTGCAGCTCTTACAAAGTATATTTCCTGAGGCTGACTCTTTTTGTTCTTGCTTTGGCTAAGCAAACTTTCTCCTAAAGCTAGCTTTGCTTTGGCTAAGTTAGCTTTAGGACATAGCTTCATCTGAGATTGAGGCTCACCTGGCTGCTTCAGTGTTGGCAGAAACTTGACTCAAACACCTGGAAACCTCATGGGTAGGAATGTAGGATTGCCAGATTTAACAAATAAAAATAACTATATTTGCATGAGACATACTCAAATTTTTCCATTATTTATGTGAAATTCAAATTTAATTTCTAGGTAGGAGGTGAGAAGTCACTCAGTATAAGAAATAATTGAAGATTGGACGGTTTAATTGGGTAAGTTGTGGGTATCTTGTTGTTGAAGGTTGCTACAGCTTGGAAGTTTGTCCCTTCCAAATCTCATGTTGAAATTTGATTTCTGTGCTGGGCATGGTGGCTCAGCCTGTAATCCCAGCACTTTGGGAGGCTGAGGCGAGAGGACTGCCTGAGCCCCAGGGGTTCGAGACTAGCCTGGGCAACTTGGTGAGATTTTGTCTCTACAATAAATCACAAAAAAAGCAGCCGGGCATGGTGGCATGTGCCTATAGTTCCAGCTACTTGGAAGGCTGAGGCAGAAGGATTGCCTAAGCCCAGCAGGTCGAGGCTGCGGTGGCTGTGAGCCTGCCACTGCACTCCAGCAGGGGCAACAAGTGTGATACTCCAACTCAAAAAAAAAAAAAAAAAAAGAAAAAACAAACAAAAAGAAATTTGATTTCTGGCTGGGTGCAGTGGCTCACGCCTGTAATCCCAGCACTTTGGGAGGTTAAGGTGAGAGGATTGCCTGAGCCCAGGAGTTGAGACCAGCCTGGGCAATATGATGAGACCCAGTCTCTACAATAAATCAAAAAAGTTAGCTGGGCATGGTGGTACATGCCTATAGTCTCAGCTACTTGGAAGGCTAAGGTGGAAGGATCACCTGAGCCCAGCAGGTCGAGGCTGTGGCGAGACATGAGCATGACACTGCACTCCAGCTGGGGTGACAGAGTGAGACTCTGACTCAAAAAGAAAAGGATATTTGATTTCCAGTGTTGGAGGTGGGACCTAATAGGAGGTATTTGGGTCATGGGGGTAGACTCCTCATGAATTGATTATGCCCTCCCTGGGGTGGGAGGATGAGTGAGCCTTCACTCTGTTTATTAGTTCCTGCAGGAGCTGGTTGTTAAAAAGAGCTTGGCACTTGCCCACCTGTCTCTTGCTTCCCCTCTCCCTCTCACTATGTGA